>JALHCA010000334.1:0-20545 GCA_024340505.1 Tolypocladium nubicola
CCCTCCCCCGGCGCCATCGTCTCGCTTCCCCAGACGGCCAACGGACTGACCCCGTTGCTAACCGCCCCCGCGCCCAGGCCTCTTCTGCCAGAGTCGCGGCATCGTGTGCCAGTCGTCCCCCGTGGCTGGCGGCTCCCGGCAGTCTCTCCCCGGCGAGCCCCCGGCTGGGCACGCGCCAACGCCCTCCCATCAAGGTTCGGCGCACGAGCTCCCCACGCCGAGCACCATCCAGGACAGCCCCGGCGCCACTTCGCCCTTTGCCCTTGGCGTATCTGACCCGGCCTCGCGTCCGACGTCGTACGGCGTCCCGGCTGCCGTCGTCCACCAGAACCTCGTCTACCATCCCAGCCCGTCCACCGACGACCTGGAACCGCCTCCCGCGCCGCCGCCGCCGCCCGCCGCCTCCTCCCCCGCGCAGGCCGCCTGTCCCCAGACCCTCGAGGACCTCGTCGACCGGACGGCCTACTACATGGGCCCGACCTCGGAGCAGGACACCTTCCTGCTCGACGCCTTCCGCTACGGCATCCTGAGCGAGCGGTACAACCTCGACGCCAACGTCGTCCAGGTCCACGGCGGCAGCTCGCTGCCCGACGACCGCCCCGTGCACTTCCTCTTCCTCGAGGTCGGCCACCCGGACCACGTCAACCGCGCCCGCCAGGATGCCTCCGACTCCATCGAGGCCAAGGTGTGGCCGTATGGCGAGAACCTGGTGCGCCTGTACTTTCGCCACGTCCACCCCGTGCTCCCCGTCGTGTCCAAGGTGCGCTTCCTGCGGCGGTACCACGCCGACAAGAAGCGCATCCCGGCGTGTCTGCGCGGCGCCATCTACGCTCTGGCCTCCGTCTTCTGGCGATACGACGCGGCGCTCGGGGGCACTCCCTGTCCCTATCCGCAGCACGAGCTGGTCGACTACGCCCACGCCGCCCTGCGCCGGGAGATTGAGAACCCCAACCTCTTCGTGCTGCAGGCCTGCCTCCTGCTCATCCACGTAACGCCCCCGGCCATCGACAGCATGGAGGCGCCGACCACGTGGACGCTGGCGGCGCAGGCGACGGCGTGCGCCCAGATGATCGGCCTCCATCAGGACCCGGGGCAGTGGAACATTGACTTTACGGAGAAGAAGCTGCGGAGGAAGCTGTGGTGGGTCGCCTTCATCACGGACTGCTGGTCGTCCATCTGCCACGGGAATCCTCCCCACATCAGCGCCAGCTCCTTCACCACCTGTCCCCTGACCATGGACGACGTGCGGTGCGACGAAGACGTCCCGGCGGAGCTGCAGTATCTGGTCGAGCCGGCCGACACCTACTTTGAGGTCTCGGCCGGCGCCCGCTTCATGGAGATGGTCAGCATAGCGCGCTATCTGCGCACCGTGCTCGACTGCAGCTTGTGAGTTCCGCCGCTCCTGTCCAGGAGAATCCGCTGACCCGGTGCCTCCTTACAGCCAAGTGAACACGAGAGCCATGACCATAAACGATAGACTACAGGCGCAGGAGGAACTCGTTACCGTGCAGGCAAAGCTGAGAGACTGGCCCAGCCTTCTCCCCTCTTGTCTCGTCATTCAAAGGGAGGAGAGGCGGCGATCCCCCGTCACCTCGCACAACTGTGAGTCGCCCACGGCCACATCCAGTGCCGGGACTAACCTCGTGCCCAGGCCCCCTCCACCTGTCGTTCTATGCCGCCCAAGTCCTCCTCTACCGCGCCCTCATGCACCCTCCCACGAGAGCAGCAAAGGCCACACCCGGCTCGAATCTCCGGAAGTGGTTCCCCGCCGCGCTCGCGGAATTCGAATCCTTTGCAGAGTTCTTCAGCTGCGTCAACATGCACGACCTCTTTGGGTTCTGGGGACGACGTAATTGACGCCTCACCGCACGCGCCCCCGCCGCCTCCGCAGAGTCTGACGTAACTGCAGATGCCCGGTCCCAGCTCATCCTCTGCGGAAACTTCCTCGTCTTCCTCTTCCTGCTGGCGTCGGACCGCCGCGACATCGAGCGCGCCTACAGCCTGCTCGAGAGCTTCCACCAGACCGTGCACGGGCTGGGCGACTCGGCCCACGTGCAGGTGACGACGCTGCTGCGCGCGGCCACCATACGCATCGACTCCTTCTTCACGCAGGCGGCGCAGATTATGCGTCACGGGAACGAGGGGACCGTCACGTCTCTGCTGAACCCCATGGCATAGGGTGGTTGGTGCGTGGCGGCGGTGCCTGGGTATGGGATGGTCGTCGTCGTTGCAAAGATACCCTCTACGTTTGATGAATAGCGAGCTTTACGTTTGGGTAGTGTTATGGGAGTAAAAGGGTCCGGTAAATGTACATGGGTTCAAGGGCAGCCCTTTGCGGTTTCAAACTGTACCATATACCAAGACTCATGTCGGTCGTGATAGCCGTGTCTTGACAATACATGGCACTTTTCTGCAACTGCACAGCTCAAACTGACATGACCTCGACATTGTCATTCACCAGGCGTTTCTACTTTAGGCTATGATACGCAGCTTCTTTATCGTAACTAAGAGTATTGTAGCTATTCGGGTTCAAGATGTCGCGATGCTGAGCTACTGAGCCGACTTACCCTGTAGGCAGCAGGCAAGCTGGCGGGCTGATCAACACAACCTGAGGAACGAAGATACTGTTAAAAAGGAGAATGGATATCTGGCTTTGAGCTGTTCGCCCAGTCACAGCAAGCGCGGTTTTCTGAAAATTCTATCGCTTGTCCGTTTTGTTCAGGTGCGGTTATCTACTTGGCAAGCCGGTTGCAGTGGGTTGCAGTAATAGACAACTGCCCATATTCAGTGTCGTGTAAAGCCCTGCAACCAGACAGATCAAGCGAGCATGTCATTCTGCGGCGTAGCGGTAGCCGCACAGCCTTCGGTCTCACTGCGGAGCTTCTCGAGGCTGTCAATAGTTGGGCGCAGATGACCACGGACGGGAGCCAGACAACCGAGAACAGGCTGTTGGTACCATGTCAAACGGGACGGTTCCGCACAATAGGCTGTATTTGACATGCTGGCTGGCAAGAGTAGCGCCATGCGCGAAAAAGACGAGAGAAACCCGAGAAATAGCTTCAACACACCCTCGTACGCATCACCACCCACCCTCACTCCCTCTTCGGCGGAAACTTCATCCCGCGATTCGGCTCGCCCGGCTCCGCGCCGGGCCCCCATCCGCCGTATCCCCCGGCCGCGCCCAGCCCACCCAGCCCGGACGCCGGCCCGAGCGCGATCTTGCCCGCGAGCTGGTTCCCGGCCACGCCGGGCGTGTTCGCGGCGAAGGCGTCGAACTCCTCGCGCGTCTTGCCCGTGTACTTCTTGAGGTCCGCGTCGCTGATGGGCGGGCCGCGCTTCTTGTCCTGGTGCCGCTGGTAGAGCGACTTCTTGGCGGTGCTGCCGTCGGCGCCGGCGGTGGACTGGGAGGCGCCCATGGTGGGGGGTTGTGTTTTCTTGCCGTGTGGTTGTTTTGGTAGACAGTGATGATGCGTCTGGGGCCAGGAGGATGGACGCGTGACGTGGTGTAGGAGCGTTGGTCGACATGCAGGATTGACGGGATATTGACGGGATATATGCGAAGTACTGCATTGGTGTTACTAGGGATTCGAGGCCTCATGTGAGCTTCAGCCGCGTTGCCCGACTGCTATGGACGCCCTCTCTCCCCGCACGCACCAACGTCACCTGGGACTGATCCGACCAACGGCGACCTGCAAATGCTGTTTCTCAAACGAGCTCGCGCCGGACCCATTCCGGCGAGGCAGTGCCTCGGGCAAAGGACCTGTTGCCAGGCTGATTTCCAACAGGCATACAGAGGACAGACTACAGGTTATGACGATCACAGTCTAGAAAGAAGGACGTCAACTGGCGTCAGACATTCTATAAGCAGAGCATCTTGTGCCCCGCATCTATCTCCCAATCAACACAAAACGCCATGCCGGTCTCGACTTCGGCTTATGCATGAGGCGCCATTCCCAGCGTGTTGTTGCCGCCGTTGAACACCACAAACTGGGACTTGAAGAAAATGTCCCCGTAGATGCCCAGCTGGCCCGGTGGTGACGCCTGCACCCCGCCAAAGCAGTCTAATTCACATCTGTTAGCCACCGGTTTGCATGCACATTGCTGGAGAGGTACACTTACTGCCGCCGCCCACCTGGGCAAAGTTGATGTCGCTGCCCGCGACTCGTGCCATGTACTTCCCGCCAACGTCCAGGTTCAGGTCTGGCAGCTGGGCGGCGCACGGGACTGTGAAGCCCCCCACCGTCTCGTTGAGTTGCGCGCCCTGCACCCTGGCGTAGTACGCTTGCACGATCTTCTGATCCGCGAGAATCAGTGTCGTGCCCGTATCGGCAATGGCCTGGCCTCCGGGGGTTGCGGGCTGCGGGGCCTCGCCGTTGACGGCAAACCTTTCGCTGCTAAACTGCCAGAAGCCCTTGGTGTTGTTGACGGGAATCCACGTCAAGTCGCCCGTAAACTTGCTTCTGTCGACAGCCCCGAAGGTGTAGGCGCCCGGGGCCCCCTTGCGGAGGTCGGCGGTGAAGAGCGGCTCGGCGAGAGAAGGCATGACGTTTTCGAAGAACGTCTTTTGCTTCTGGGGCTTCACGGTGTTGAGTTTCGAAAACGCCAGACCGACGAGCCCGTCGTTGTTCTGGTCTTGGAGAAATGTCCCGGAAACCGCCGTGGCGAGCTCAATGGACTGTGCCGGCACCGAGGCACCGCCAATATCGACAACATCCGTGCCGACATTTCCCTGCGCCCCGGAGCCGTCACCGTACTGGATGCTGAACTGGGCGCCCGGCATCATGTTGAAATTCTTGCTCTGGCTCGGATCGTAGACTCTGCGGTTCGCAGTGGCGTCGGCACCGAGCTGACTGTTGAACACCCAGAGGTCGGACGAGCCCGTGTCGAAATCAAGGTTCAATGTCTGGCCGCCGATGCTCACCGGCGACAGAAACTCGACGTCGTTCTTCTCCGGGTTCGCTGCGACGATTCCCGTCTGGCCCGTCCCATTCTTCCCGGCCTGCTGCCGAGGCACCAATCCAGCCAAAGATACTCGTCCACCAACTCCGAGACCGCTGTTCGCAAGAGCGGCTACGCCTCGGCGGCTAGGGGCGCTGCGCTCGAAGTGGTGAAATGCCCGCTTGGTGACTGGTCGCTTTGGAGTCTCTTCGCTCCGCTTCGTGTCCTGGGTCGCGAGTGCGTCGACCAGGCCTTGAGGAAGAGGCATGCTGAACTTTCGATATGACTTGGCCAATGCCCTGGGCCCATTCTTGCTGGCGAAATTGGGGTTGGCAACGCGCTTGACGATGAACGACCGCTTCTGAATGGAGGAGGGTGCGGCCGAGGCCAGGGCCAACAGGCTGACCAGCAGGAGAGCTAAAAGACTTATTGACGGCATGTTGATAGACCGCGACTCAAGGCTATCATTCGGAATAGAAAAGAATACCGAAAAGAGCCCACGCCAGGCGGGATTAAAAATGAAAGCTAAGAATCGAAAGGGGCTCGTGAACTCTCGCTGAGAGCTCAGCCGATCCTAGGAATGAGAGAACAAAGAAGTACGTTGAAATGAAGGCCTTGAAAAGAGACAAAAGAAAGCAGTCCAGATGAAGCGCGGACAAGAGACTCAAATAGATGAAGGGCATCGTCGACGATGTCAACAAGGAGCCTCCTGGTCTCCTGGCGGTGCAAGACCCACCCTGACCGGGAAGCCATCTCTTCCGGGTCCCATTGGCCTGGCGTGCGATCCGAGCAGTAGCTCTTCATGGGGTAATTGCTCGGCGTTTGTAGTCTGAACGGGAATCATAAAACACCCTGGTTAGTATCCCAAAACGTAGATTGCGGCATCTTGAGTGGAGCGTCACGGCTCAGTTGGGTACGGGGAGCCTCGGTGCGGCGGATGGTGTCCGCCACAGCCGGTTGAATGGCTGAGGGGGCTTGTTGCTGCCGCCAACCAGAAGTGGTGCATGGACATCAAGTGCCAGAGCATGAACAAAGATGAACCTGTTCATGGAGTAGTCCGGCCAGGTTCAGTGCGGTGAAGGTGAAGTTGTGGTGACGCGGTCTTGACGCAGCGAGACGGCCCTTTCGCGTCCGGTTTCTCATTGTCGGTCCTGTTGTTTCTGACGGCGTCAAGTTGGAGGATTTCGGCTGTCGTGTGCCGGCTGCTCTCCCGCACATCGCCAAGCGCCTCGCCGGGCTCGCAACGGCCACTACGACGGCCTCCGGCCACCCACAACGCATACGATTCTCGCTGCGTGTCGGCGATCGTTATGCGGTTGCCCGTTTCGAGCCAGTCGATCTGGCCATCACCAGAAGTTTCGTCGTTGCGCTCCTCAACCAGCCGGTGCCGTGCCCTCTTTGTCCTGTAGAAGCAGCGGTTTCACCAGCCAAGGGTGCGCCTGCGTGTGAAGCGGTGTGCCGCATTGCCGTGATCCGGTCCGGGGCTGCCATTGCCGCTCTCCCGCGCTTGGTCGCTCACTAAACAGTGCCAATCGGTCTATTTGTCCTGAAACGGTGGGAACGGGTGAGGGCGCCACTAAACGGTGTTGAAACAGGTGCTATTGGCGAATCTCTCAGCTACTCGTACCACCCTGGAGGTCCGAGGCCAAGTGCGACGCCGCATCGAAGATTGAAGACGGCCGTTTGCAGTTCTTTGACGCTGTAAGTGATGTGCCGGGGATACTTTGGGAGAGGTCGGCTGACCTATGGCATGGGAGTAGCGGATGGGCTCACAACGATGGTGCGACGATTGCACGACTTCGGTGTGGCGTCGTCATCCCCATCTCAATGAATGAGATCGAGATTTAATAGATCGTATGGATCCTCAACTCCAAATTTCTTGAGTTTTGGAGAGTAAAATGCTATTGATGGGATGCAAGAGAAGAATGCTGTCGTGTTGTAGTGAGCCGGGCCACGAGCGTGCTCAAACACCGCTGCTTCCTGTTGGAGATTGGAGACCTCAGGACAGAAATGTAGATGACTGAGGCCATCATGATTGCCAGGCACCAGCACCTGCCAACGGCGAGGGCAAAGGGTCTTCAGGCACTCCCGCAACTCCAGACCGGGAACGCTCGTGATCTTCATCGCATTCTCTGCGCTCTACATTCCTCTGCGCGTGATCCGAGGCCACCACGGAATCAAGATGGCGTCCGATTCAGTGACCTTTGCAGGGTCAAAGGTCCTGGCTTCCGTCGAGGACCTGACTCCTGAGCAGCGATCCTGTGCCGACGATGTAGTCCAAGCTTGTTTGAAAGCAAACGGCAATATGTGCACACAAGCACTGTCCGCCACTCGCGAGGTCACAACCGAATGTTGCATCGCCCGTTTCACGCCCGTCGCTGACTCTCATAGGAACTCTGGCGGCTCGCCTTCACACCCACAGAAGACACGACCTGGGACACATCCAGAGCTCCCACCAGGCCTACCCTCCCTGAGGCGCCCACCCACAAGGCCCTCATGACGCGCGTCGGCAGCTTCAACCAGCGCCTCCCGCCGTCCACGTGCGCCGTCCGCCAGAACAAGATCCGCAGGAAGAGCGAGAACAAGGAAACGGGCAGGAGGAAGAAGAGCAAAGAGGCAAAGGAGCACGAGAAGAGACCGCCGAGAGTGGCCCAGCATCGTCGAGCCGGAGAACGTGCGTTTCTTCGCGCTCGATACGACGGCCGGACTCTCGGCATTGAGTGGTTCTGGAGCGATGCCCACGGCAAAGGCGCGGACCCCAGGTTCGTTGACCTCAAAAAGATGAAGCACGGGGCTCGGATGGAGCTTGCCTCTGCCCAGGCGAGCGCTCTCTTGAATCATGATAGGGTGGTGACGCAACATGCACTGGCCTACAACCGAGAATCCGCGGCGTACTGGATGAGATGTCGACTCCTACGACATGTCGGGGCCACTCCCAACGGGCAGAGGCCAACGAACCCCACAGCCCTCGACTTTGCGGCGTTGAAGCACCCTATGATTCTTTGGCCTGTGGCGCTGGCGAGTCCTGACACGAGCGAAGCGCTGAGGTCCAAGATGCAATCAGTGGATGGTTCTGACAAGACTGGCGCCCATCTCAGCTTCTCCAGCGAAGAAGAAGCTGAAGAAACCGAGTCGTGTACCTCTTCCTAGGCTGTCTACGCCTTTTGGTAGTCCTTGTTGCCCACCCTCTGACACAGCTCCTTGAGCACCTTGCCGGCAACCTCATAATCCTTCATGTCCAGGTACACCTGCGCGCTGATCCTGATCCAATACCGGTTTCCCAAGACGAAGAGCGACATGAACGTCTTGTACTCGTCGACCATAGTCTTCGCCATCCACTGAAACGCCTCGTCCTTGTCCTCGACGGGCACCACCGCCTCCCCGTCCTTGGCGCCCTTGCCCTTCTCCCCGATCCAGACCGGCAGCGCGATGTTGCCCATGGCGCAGTTGGTCATGGTCCCCTTGCTGTTCTCCAGGACCTCGGTCTCCAGGACCTCGGCGACGTACTTGCTGCCCTTCTTGTTGAGATCCCACAGGTACGCCATGATCTTGTCCTCGCCGCCCAGCACGTCGCGCCGCCAGGCGATGCCGTCCTTGACGCACAGGTACGGGCTGTTGTCCTTGGTCCCCACAAACTCGAAGTTGTTCACGAACGCGCTCTTGGCGCGCGGCGGCAGCGGCGAGCCCCGTCTCGTCGACTTGGCGACGTATCCCTGGCTCGTCGCCAGCGTCGTCGGCAGCAGGTGCTGGTTCCGGACGGGGACGTGGAAGACGGCGCACCCCCGCGGCACGTGCAGCCACTTGTGGCAGTTGGACACGAAGAAGTCCGGGTCCGCGGCTGCGAGGTCCAGGGGCACCATGCCCACGCCCTGCGCGCCGTCGACCATGCTCAGCACGCCGAGCTCGCGGCAGGCCCTGACCATCTCGACCCAGGGGAAGAGCACGCCCGGGCGGGACGACACGACGTCGAAGATGCACACGCGCGCGCGCTTGCCGTCCGCCTCGGCGGCCCGCACCGCCGCCTGGAAGGCCCGCAGGATGTCCTCGTCCTCGAGCGGGTACGCGATGGGGATCTCGCGGTGCTCGACCCGGCCGCCGTAGTAGTCGACGACGTAGTCGGCCACCTTGCCGCACGCCTCGTACACGGTCGAGAAGGTCAGGATGACGTCCCTGCCGTCGTCGGCCCAGACGAGGTTGCGGAACACGGTGTTGACGCCGTCGGTCGCGTTGGACACGAACACGACGGTGTCGAGGGGCGCGTGCAGCATCTCCGCGACGGCCGCGCGCGACTCGTCCAGCAGCGCGGGATAGTCGTAGCGGATGAACTGGTCCGGCCGCGCCTCGGTCTGGTCCTGATACGCGCGGAGCCTGTCACGGATGGCGTTGGGCAGGCTGCCGAAGGAGCCTGTGCATCGACATCAGCGCGCGCGGGCCAACGAGGCCGCGCAATGGGCCCAGGGCGCATCCGCCGGCGTGAAGCTGCACTCACCATGGTTGAGGTTGTGCCACTCCGCGTCAAACGGAAAGTCCTTTTTCAATGCGCCGCCGAACTGCGCCGCGCCTTGCGGCTTGCTCCTCACAGGAAGTTCCTCGCCCATTGCTGCCGGTATCTCGCAGGTATAACCGATGAGAAGTAATTGCTAATGGAGAAGCTTGGTGGCTTCGTCCTACCTACTCTGAGTCTATCTCAGGACAATGTATAGATTCAAGTCCCGACATCGACGTCGGGATAGACTCATCCACACGCGCCGTGACTCAGGTGTCCACTTTCCAGGTCCCCCACAGCCCGTCATCCACGCCCTAGCAGCAACGTTCCAGAGGAGCAACTAGCCAACCGCAGCGTCCTCGTACTCGTACGTCGAGTGCTTTGAAATCAGCCGCATTTCATCTGGGCTAGCGCGCTGAAGATGCACCCTCGATGCGGGCGCCGGGCTGCCAACCGAGGGTAGCCGGAAGCGTGGCTGCTTAAACCGCTCGTCGCCGCCGGTATCGCAGGAGGGGCATTGGGGTTGACGCCGACTCAGAGGTGACAGATGCAACAGAAGCAACACGTCAAACACGCGTTCTGCCTCGCAGGACCACCAATGGGTGAGTATATACGAAGCGATTGGTATCTGTATCAGGACAATGCGCCGCATGCATGCGGACCATGGCGATGGTCCACGCTACTCGGCATCTCAACTCCGCCCATCTATCAGTGCCAAACGGCTCTCCCTCCCGATCGAACGCATCCCATATCGAACCTGCCCACCGCCGTCCGTTTCGCTACCGCTTGCAGCTCCAATTGGAGCCCCAGTTCATCAACTGCCCTCCGAGATCCCTCGTGACTGCGGCTGCGGCGTCGTTGCCCTCTAGTATCGGACTCGCCCTCAAGCCCGTCAGTGTAATCGCAGCGCTCGCCTCGAGGTGCTTGTTCCCGTGCTGCAGCGGCAGTCTGTCCTCACGGCCTGTCCATTGTGGCGACCAGGTCGGCCCCGAGTCCAGCAGATGCAGCACGTCTTGATTGTGAAACGGGTTTGTCCTGCCGAATACCCTTGCGAACCGCAAGTTTGGTGACAGGGACGAGAGCGGCCCGGACGGCGGGCTCTGCGGCTCCAGCGGCTGTGGCTTCCCATAAGGCGACGTTGATTCCTGCATCGGCGGCGATCGGAGTGGAGCCAGCGTAAGCTCTGCCGTAGATGGCTTGTAGTTCTGAGGACTACCGCGCCTTCGTCCCACGCAAGGTGCGGGAACCTCCTCTCCATCAATCATCTTCCTCTTGCGTATCCTCGGGTTCTCCTTGACTGAGTCCAGGATGGAGCTGATGGCGGATCTGTTCTCGATCTCGGCCGCGGAGGACAGCGCCGGCATCGTTTGCACCACGCCGATAGCTTGTCTCTTCGATCTGCCGTGGTTGGGATTCAGCGTAGACGACGTTCGGTTTGGCTTCTGGAGTGCGCCCGGCGCGGACTTTCTCGACCGCTTGGGTTTCGGCTTGCTCGTCTGTAGGGGGCTCTGCGAGACCCCGGCTGTGGACGGCACGCCCGCCGAGACCGAGGCCCTGCGGGCTGGCGGCGTTGTTCCTGTTATCCTATGCAGCTCCTGGAGGACCTTGGATGTCCAGTATGCGCCGGTCACCTTGGTGTCGCGCAGGGCAACCGGGTTCGCTGCGGGTGGTCGCTTCTTCACTTCCTTCGGGTTGTCCTCGGATGTCCCACTGGTCTCCCTCTTCTTCTTGGGTCGCAGCGGTTCCGGATTCTGCCAGAGCTTGGGTATCTTGCTTTGGAGATCTGCCACCCAGGCATCGCAGTCCCACTGGACCCAGTAGTCAATCACGTCGCCCCAGGAGCTCTCCGGTGGCTTGGTGAAGTTGACAAACACCACCTTGCCGCCCTTGCTGTGCACGGCCTTGGAAAACTCCCTGACCATGACTTTGAGGCCGTGAACCCGCAAGCTCGTCCCCAAGATGAGGAGCATGTCCGGGTATAGGGCCAGGTCGTGGGTGACGATGGGGCTGATGAGGTGCGAGTTTGGGTGCTCCTCACCGTACAGCACAATGTCTGGCCGGAGTTTTCCGACGCCCAATGCTCGCTTTCCCTTTTCCTCGCGCGCCACCGTCGCACCGACGCAGTGAGGGCATTCGGGCTGTTGGCCGGCGAGGGTTTCGGCTTCGCGTTCGTCGTCTTCCCATGAACACAGCCTGCCACAGAGAAAGCATCTGAGTAGCTCCAGAGATCCATGCAGAAAGACGCATTCCACACCTGATCGCGGGGCTTCTCGCTTTAGCAGTTGTGCCGGGGGCTTGGATGGGTCAGACGGGGCTTCGCCGTCCATAGCGGGAGTACTGGTGCCATCTGCAGTTGCTCCCTGAGACTGCTGACTAGACTCGTTGCCCGCCTGGCTCTCAGACTGGCTGGACGTGTCAAAGCTGGACGTCTCGTTGACAGCGGCCGCTTCTTCAACCATCTTGTTGAGCTGACCCGTGTTCGCGGTTGATCGCCGCGAGAACCGCCCTCGACTCCCCGGGCCGTGCTGCAGACTCGTTGACAGCCCGACCTTTTCTTCAATCTGGTCAATGTTCTGGGTGTAACAGCGCACGAGCTTCCCACGATCTCTAAGATGGCTGATGAATCGATGCGAGCTGGTCGGCTCTGCTTCTTTTATCTTCTGCCGCAAGGATGTTGCAAACGTGTAAAACACAGATGTTCTGATGGGGTCCGACCAGATGTTCGCGTCAAAGAGGTCCTTGCCTTTCATGTTTGGGAGCGCGTTTCTCCCCGAGCTGGACGCCTGTGAGGAGCTGAAAGGATTCGAAGGAGTACTGTCATCCACCTCGGAGGGCGATGTGCTGCTTCGTCGGCCGGAGCTTGATTCGGATGGTGAGCTGAGGATAAATGGGTCAAAGAGGATGGGCGGCGGAGATGATAGCGGCGACGAGCTATGAGGCAAGGATACGTCGACCAGGCGCTTTCGAGTATGTGAGCGGAAGGCGGAGGGCGGGATGATGAAATCCTCGCTCGGAGGAGAGGACAGTGGTGACGTGGTAATCAGTGTCGTCGACGTCCGGGCGGGCTTCGATGGCGGTGTGGTGAAGCATGGCCGTTCAAGCTGCTCGCTTTGGCTGTTATTTGGCTGTGCCCCGACCGGCTCCTCGTCGATTAATTTGGGGAGCTCAGACTGAACGTAGATGGTGTCGGTGACCTCGTTTTGAACTTCTTTTTCTTTTTTGACTCCTCCAATGTCACTGTCGGCCGGTTCAACCGAGCCCTCGCGGGATATCTTTCGTCGCTTGCAAGGACGAACCTCTTCTCCGCCATCGTTGTCGCTCTCGCTGCCAGCCGCGATCTCGGCCTGCCGCGCCTGCCGGGCAGCAGCGACAAACTGCGCCTGGATCAGGGCGTAGAGCCCATTCTCCGACCGAAAGTCCTAGCTCTGTTAGCTCGACGGTGCCTCACGGCTTGGCGAGACGCGGTGTAGGCCATACGGGAATGCCAGAGTTGGTGCTGATGCCCGCGCCCGTAATCACCACCACCTTGCGCGCCTTGAGCAGGGCGTTCGCGACCTCCTTGAGGTGGTCCTCGGACCGCGGCTCGACGTGTTGAGTGGGCATGCTGGGCAGGCGGAGAGTCGCTGGAGGTTCTCGGAGGTTGGACTGCTTCACGCCCCGCTCTCGTTGGGGTCGGGCGACGCAGCAAATCGCGACGCAACTCAAAGAATGTGGATGCTGTTTCGAAAGAAAGGGAAATTTATCATCGTGGACGCAACGAGGGCCGTCGAGGGACACGTCGTTTCTGCAGAGGCTCCGGAGTGGTGGCGTCAGGTCACCGTTGAGCGAGCTGCTTAGGGTTGTCCGCGCGCGAACCACCACGCGGGCTCCCGGTCTCGTCTGCTCCGGGAATGCGTCCCGGTCGGCCGCGTAGGGTCCCGACTGCGGCTCGATTTCGTGTGAGCCGACCGGTGAGTGAGCGGGCGTGGGCGGCAATTGCGGTCACGGAGAGTCCATGTGGTCGAGCTGCCGGTGTCGATGGAGGCTGAGGAAGCAAACTGACGCGCCTGTTGATGTCGCGGTTCCCGGCAGCTTCTATCTTAGCGCTACGCGCCAGGCTGGCGGCCGAATATTTGACTGGGGCGATCTTCAGTGGGTCTCACCCGCTGAAGCGCCTTGGCGTCACGTCGTCGCCCGTGAGCCCTACGTACTCGTAACAGGATCAGGTTCCATCTCGAGAACTCATCACTTTCTACCATCGAGCTCCAATGGGGTGAATATAGTTGCACGGCGGCAATACGAAGCGGTCTCTGGCTTTCCCATACCAATTGATGCATCCTACGTCTCAAAGTGTTGAGCCCGCGCGTAAGGCTGAAGGATCGTGTCGTTGGAATGCCAACAACTGGACTGGCTTGCGGGTCGGGTGTCGACACAGAATTGCATCCAGCTTCACCACGGCTTGGATAGTGCTCGCTCCGTGTAATGGGTTATTATAATGCTATTGTGCCATCACGCCGCAGCGTGTGGGTTTGCTACACTGTTTCTTGCTCCCAATGGTCTCGAATGCTTATCCGGACCCTCAGGCATTGACCAATACTCGTAAAAGGTCATTAAAGTTTCCCGGTGTTCCCAAGCCGGTGATGGCATCCCACCCCTTCGTCGCGGGCCAGCCGCCGGGCTGACTTCCGCCCGCAAAAACGCACGACAAGCTCTGCCCGCCCGTGGTGTCGTAAAGGACCCCCCGCACTGCTGGCGAGTACAGCTTGTCATTCAGCCATCCCAGCACCGCCTTGCCCTTGCGCAGCCTCGCGTCGTTGACCAGCGCAATTAGCGCCGCAAAGACTGGCGCACTGGCGCTCGTGCCGTCCAGCATGACCGGCTGGCCGTTGACAATGGTCATGAACTGTGTGCCGACCGCAGAGATGTCCGGGATGGCACGCATATTCGGGTCGTAATAGCCCTGCAAATGGCCATCCAGGGCCTTCACATAGCCGTCAACAGCAGCAGCCTGCCACTGCGGCCTCTTAAAGTACTGCGAGAAACCACCAGAGCTGAAGCTGGCGCCCTGCGGGGGATTCTGGCCGTTCCTTACCGCACCCACGGCCGTCACCCAAGGGCAGGTGGACGGGAATGTGGCCATGGCAATGTCCTTGTTGGTTCCGTCGTTGGTACGGCATGTCGCGTTCCGTCCACCCCTCGCACCTCCGTCTCCCGATCCAACAAGAATCGAAGTGCCGCGGGCCGTCAGCATGCCAAACAAGGCGCAGACGCGCTCGGCGTAGGGCTTGGGCACGGAGAGCTCGTCGTCGGCATAGGACATGGATAGCACATGGGGCAGTTGGTCGTCTGGCTTCTCGAGGAGGTGCTCGAGCAGCTCGAGGTAGGGCTCGTTGTCGGCATACTCCTCTGGATACGGCTTGCCCGAATCGTTCAGCTTGACGCCTCGTCCGCCAGTAGAGAAATAGGTCACTTGAGTAGGATAGCCGATGGCCATTCCATACTCGACGTCTAGGTTTGCCT
This sequence comes from Tolypocladium nubicola, assembly GCA_024340505.1. Lineage (NCBI taxonomy): Eukaryota > Fungi > Ascomycota > Sordariomycetes > Hypocreales > Ophiocordycipitaceae > Tolypocladium > Tolypocladium nubicola. The sequence goes on from JALHCA010000334.1 coordinate 14,924, forward strand.
CGGTTCCAGCCTTGGCCGGGTCCTGTAGGTTCTCGCCGCCGTTGACGAGCTCAACCGAGAAGTTGTATCCTGCCGCCAGGAGCTCGGGCTTGGTGCGGTTGAAAAACTCCTTGGTGTCCTTGAAGTTGGCGTACTGCTCCAAGAAGCCGGCAATGGCGAATCGGACATCCGACGTGCCATCTGGGGTGGAGTAGGATATGTTGTACTGCTTGGCGATACAGATGGGTAGGGTAATGGCCGAGCAAAGAGACTCGTCGCGCCGGTGAAGGGCCGTGGCCATATTTGGCGGCATTGGCCGAGATGCGGCAACCTCGTGCGTCGGCGTCATGAAGTTGGCAATAGGATGGACAAAACTGATGGCTTCGGAGAGGGAGTCGGGAATGGAATACTCGGTCGTCCGCAGGACCGGCGGCTTGCCCTCGAACGAGTAGCGGCGCAGCTCCATGTCCAAGAGCTTCTCGGCCTTGCCAACGGTGGTGTGAACGTGGACCCAGTCCTTGTCGGACTTGGCCTCGGTGATTCCATTGTCGGCCAGCCACCGGAGGACGTCGTCGACATCGCCTTGGTCTGGCGTTCTCAGCGAGAGGATCTCGTTGACGGACAGGCGGACGGCACCCGTAAGCGTCGCGCTGAGGGAGTGAATCTCGGGCTGTCGCAGGGCAATGGACATCCGCAGCGGACTCGCGGCATCAGGCGCGTCGTTGAGCTGGTTCCATCCTTCGGGGAGGACCTGGGTCTTCTCGAGGCACGTCGTGCACGCACCGAGGCCAGCAAAGGCGCACGCCGCGAGGAGGAAGGCCGATGCCATTGTGAGGTTGCAGTCACAATTGGTAGTGTTGAATGTTGACAGGAGACCGTTGCCTCGCAGGAGGGGACGGGGGCTGTTGATTAAAAGGATGCACAGAGCACAGGCAGGTGCCCCCTTCAGCTCTCGCCTCTCGGTTGCCCTTGTGTGACGTATGGCGGGTTAAGACACTACCACGCATCGGTAGATTAAGACACCCATTGATCCGGTCCCCTTTTCCTCCCACGACAGGCATGAGCCCGGCAGAGGGATGAAATATGGGGTTGATCGGCATACGAGTAAGTCGCCCTCTTACGAGTAAGAAGCGCTGGTCGGATCGCTGGTCTGTGGAGTATGTGTCGTCATTCGTACAAGTACGACTGTGGGATTGATTGGTCCAGCAGGAGGTCTGTTCCTGTTCCTGCGTCGGGGGACTTGTCCCCATCGGCAAACCCGGGGCTAACGGTGCCTACTCGTACGAGGGGGGCAAACCAAAGCAGCCATGCGGAGACGGAGGCCAACGCGCAGATTGGACGCTCTGCGAGACATCGAGGCTGCTTGAGAGATACGGCTGGACGCCACCGAGCGCCGTGCCGTTTGCCCTCACCGAGTCTGTGCACCATTGATCTGAGCTGAGAGATCATTCCAGGCGGTGTCGGCGCCGCGACTCCAAGGGTGATGCTGGATCGAATCTCCCTGATGCGGCTCGTCCCTTGCAGCCCTCAAACGACATGGGGTCCGTTATGCAATCTTTCCAGCCCTACGGAGTACGTGTAATTGTGTTCATCTGCATTGACAACATCTGGCAGGGGACGGGACGGTAGCACTAATGTGCCAGGGCATCGAAAAAGCAGCCACAGCGGCACCTAGCCAGAGACATCCAATGTTTGCGTCGTCGAGGAGTGCAGCTCAGGAGCCACAAGGCACGAGGTATTCGAAGAATCCGAGGCATCAATAAGTACCTTGTACTTCGTACGGACTACATGAACGGCTGAGAAGAGCGAGCCTGAGGCCACTGCTTGCCGCCTCTCGGCTCCCCTCATCGAAACCTTTCCCCGGCCCAACTCCCCGTGTTCGCTAGACTCATCACCCCGAGACCTCTCGTCGGCATCCTCGGCTCGGAAAGGATCAGATCGAGAGGGACAAAGTTCACCGATCATCAACGTCACTCGTCGTCCAGCCCACTCTGGCTCCGCCCCCGTCCCGATCTGGCTTGGGCCTCGTGGGCGTCTGCCGTGTCACCCTATTGAAGCCCCCCATTCACTCACGATGGAGACGGAGAACGAGGATTTGCAGGGGCTAAAACACCGACTTCCAGCCCCATGGCCGAGGGCCCGACTGTTCTAACCCGTGAAGGGCCAGTGCACCCGAGCGGCGCAGTCCCTGCGAATCCCACGCCTCTTAGCCCGCTATCCAGGCTGACCGACGTGCTCGAAATATCCGTCTCCCTGCCCTTGCCCAATAACAGAGTCTGAAGCAGGCTGTTCGCACGCAGCAGCTGCATGTGAGCCCGCAATGCCTGCCCTCTCGCGGGTCTTCCGAACGCCGTCGTCAGGGGTCAAACCTTGCGGACGGTGTCCCCATCAACAAACTATGCCGTCCAGTCCGGACTGTCGGCCGCAAACATGTTGCGGGGACTTGATCCTGGACTGCAAAATCGTATTGCTCCTAGTACGAAGTACGCATGAGTATAAAACAGCTTTGTCCCGGCAATTTCTCCGCGTCCTGCCCTCTTCTTTTCCTTTTCCGTCATATGTCCCTCCGTCTCGCGTTTGAGGCACCTCCCCACCCCATTCATCCCGAAATCTTCATCCGGGCCGTCGTTGCAGAAATAGTTTGGCATCATGGCGGGGCCTAGTAGTCTCAACGTGTACTCGGGACCTCAGTCCGTGAGGAACTATTTCGACCCCGAATGTCAACCGCCTCTGCCTCTGGTCGAGATTCCGGACTGCCTCAACCCGTACCGGGCTGATGGCGTCCGCATCTATGCCAAGATGATGTCGATGCACCCGGCCACCAACATCAAGGTCATTCCAGGTTGGTCTGCCAGCCGCCCTTGATGCTTGGGCGCCGCTAAGCGCCTGAAACGTAGCCATGAACTTGTTGGAAAACGGCATCGAGCCGGGCAAGACCAAGACCATCGTGGAAAGCAGCTCTGGATCAACCGTCATCTCGATGGCAATGGTGGCCAGAGCCTTTCACGGCATCGACGACGTCCATGCGTACCTGAGCAACAAGACCAGCCAGACCAAGCTGCGTCTCATGCAGTTTTTCGGGCTTGACGTGTAAGGCACAACCATCGATGCCAGTTCCCGAGCACAGGTCACCTTGCTAAGACAGCCTCACAAAAGCACACTTTTTGGTGGTCCAGCTCAACCCACCCCTATTGACGAGAGGGGCGGCATCCGCGCCGCATCACGCAAGGCTGCCGAATCCGAATCGGTCTGCAGCCCGAATCAGTACCAGAATGACGACGTGCGTGTCAGCCCGACGTTTGTGATGTTGAACTAGAGCTAAATGGCTTGAACAGAACTGGAAAGCCCATGTCCGCTGGACGGGCCCGCAAATTCACAAGCAGCTGCCCGAGATCAATGTCATTGCTGCGTCGATGGGGACGGCCGGTGAGTGTGTTGCAAAAATCCACAAGTGTTGCCGCTTCCTGTCATGATTCTGACCAAGCAAAAGGCACCATGACAGGGCTTGGGACGTATTTCAAGGATGCGAAGCCTTCCGTCTATAGACTTGCGTACGATTACCCGCTGAAACGCATCCGCCACCTGGTCGGGCTGACAGATTCGCAGTGTCTGCACCAACGGGGAAGAGCGCGTGCCCGGGCCACGCGAGTTTTCCCTCATGAACGAGGTCAGGTTTCCTTACAAGTTGGCCGTCGATGCCCTGGAAGAAGTCGGCGCCAAGGACGCTTTCTCTCTTTCTCTGGACCTCACTCGGCAAGGCATCGTATGTGGGCCATCCTCGGGATTCACCCTCCAGGGGCTCTTCCAGCGTCTCGAGAAGCGGAAGCAGGACGGAAGCCTGTCGCAGCTAGCCGGGCCTAGTGGCGATATCAACTGCGTGTTCATGTGCTGCGATCTGCCCTACCAGTACCTCAACGAGTACTTTGACAACCTGGGCCCCGAGAAGTTCCGACCGCTGCGGAACGAGGTACGTGCCACCCTTCCCGCATTGTGTCCAGAGCCTACTGACCATGTCCGTAGAGGCTCCGTAACGTTGACGTTTATCGCTACGACGACGCTTGGGAGCGGAATGCCACGGACACGCTGTCCAGCTTCTTCACGCTGCAGCCCACCAACAGCCAGGACACCGTGCTCTCGCTGTCTTCCGGTGGCGTCGATGAGCTAGAGAAGGCTCTGGTTGCGAAGCCGAATACGCAGATTCTCGATTTCCGCAGGGCATCCGACTTTGACGCCTTCCATCTTCCCAATTCGGTCAACATCCCCCTCGAAACGCTGAAAGACGGGGCATCTCGCGGCAGCCCCTTTGCGAACCCTACTGAGGATTGCACCATGCTCGAGGAGATATGGCTCGAGCTGGAAAGCCTGTTCACCGTCAAGGACAAGGATGGAAGGCGAGTCCCCAGCGCCGAGGCATTGATGGCGATTCTCCGTGGCAAAAAGATCCTGACCATGTGCTACGACGGTGACAGCGCACGAGTGGCCAACAGCGTGTTGCGTGCCAAGGGGGTCGACTCGAACAGCATCCGTGGGGGATACGCGGCACTGGCTAACGTGCAGCTCCCCAATGTCGGTGCGTCGCAGCAGCCCAGCCACGTCGTGTCGGTGGAAGCTTGATGGGGAGCGAAGTCACATCGCTCCACTGCCGTGGAGACGGTCTCTTTTGTGTTTATTTTCGTTTGATGTTCCATTCTCCGGGGCGCGGTAGTCCAGAAGAGCAGTGGGCTTCTGGGACCACATCTTTCAGCACGACGAGATGCATTCAGGGGTAGAGCCCGGGATCCAGACGAGCAGTGGGCATCTTGGGGTTCCGGGCATTCACGACACGCCAACGACCAAGGAAAATACAGGGACGCGACGACCAAGTGCTGGTATCTCAGTTGTGACTTTGGTAAGAAATTCGGGGGCGTCGGGGTTTCAACAATCGAAAAGGAGAAGTGTTTGCGGGTCTGGAAGAGCAGTGGGCATCTGGGATCCGCCGACGATTTCAACCATCGCCTACAAAGCAGCAAGGGGGCGTTTTCTTCCGAACCCGAGAAGGGCAGCGGGCTTCTAGGGGTTGGACAAGAGTTCTTTCCGTGACCGAGGGTCGGGGTTTTCGTTTTCGTGGTTCGTTGTGGCTGCAGACCACCTCTGGGGCAGCCGAGGCTCGACTTCAGGCTTCCTCCGTACAGAGTCCAGACATGACTTGTCTAGTGACCAGTCGACGACATCGTCCCTGCGCAGCTAGCGTCCTGAACAAGACATGATGCGTCGTGGCTGCCTTTGGCCACCGACGCCAACCTCGTGGGCCAACCTCGTGGGCCAACCTCGAACGTGCTGCAGCGTGCTGACTCTGACGCCCACCCTGCACCTGGTCTGCTGCGTCGGTTGGCAGGTTGCAGAGGTAGCCGCCCGGCGCGGACAGACGGACGGACCGACTGGGGCAGACGCGGTTGAATTTCAAATAGCCTCGCCGTCCGCGTACACCTGCTAACGCGCGTCCTATGACCACGGATCTGATAACCGGCACGGTATCTGACATCGATGTTACCGCGCCGGACCGCTTGGCAGAGCCACAGTTGACAATTGGTGGTGGCCAGTTCTCTGAGACAATCATCCAGGCTTCCGACACATCTGCTGCGTCCCCTCTCCCCCCCAGATCGG
>JALHCA010000335.1:0-12898 GCA_024340505.1 Tolypocladium nubicola
GGGGGGGGGGGGGGGATGGAATCACTGGTCTCAGCATTGCGCGGGCGCGCCGCACATAGACGCATACGGTTCTTGTCGCTTTCTCGTTTTGCTTGTGGCACGCCGCGGATGGCGTGCCGTTGGCTTGCCCCGTGTATCGAGGACGGGCGCCGCGGCGTCGTGGATAAATATCCTGCTCACCGGGCTCGACTCCGACTCGCGTCCCGTCGAGTGCCTGGTGGAGTACACCAATATTGTAGACAGACACAATCACATACAAGAGGCGAGCCAATCGATACGCATAGACGTTGAGGAATCACACTGGTATATTGTTCAAGTTGCTTCTCCATAACGCCTAGCCGACAATTCTGTTCCGGGTACTGCTGTCTATCTGAATGCCCCCAACCTCTGTCCACTGTCCACCTCTCTGCAACTCCAGCCCGCAAGCGACGAGGACGGAAAGAGTATCGTGGGCAACGGCCAATTATACACAAACACGGGGAATACCCCCCCGCACAACCTATACAGCCAAGCAGGCCAACGCCGGAGAATGCTTCATCATGACACATCAACAACAATTTACTCTGCAGCGGCGGCGACCGCAAGCTCAAGAAAACGCGAATCTGGAGAGGTTGAGCTTCGTGGGCGGCAGCTCGACTTCGTCCTCGGCCTCGCCGTCACTGCCGGGACCGATCTGGTCCTCGCTGCCGCAGGGTCTGTTGAGCGCCTCCACCTCTGCCAGGTCCACCTTTGGCAGGGGGACAAACGAGGGATTCACGGGCAATCCCGAGCCGAAGCCTCGGTTGACGCTTGGTCTCGGCTTGGGCAATCTCGGGGACATGGGCGCACCCGTGGCCCGGGCTCCGAGACGTTGGAGCGGCGTCAGCCTCGAGCCGGCGGTTGAAGGGCCCGTGGATGGCGTAGAGGCGGCGCTGAAGACCGAGGAGCGATAAGAGGCGGAAGACGCAGGCGTCGCAGCGGGTCGGGATGAGAATGAGAACCGGTTCAGGTTCAGTCGAGCGGGCGTTTCTGCGAGCTGAGAGAGGGGCTTGATTGATTTAGGAGGCGGCATGGAGGATTCAATCGACGAGCTAGGTGTATCCTTGGGCTGTGTCTGCTGGCTCTCCGATGCCTCGGTCGTTTGCGTCTCTTGGCCCATATCTTGGCTGCCGTCATTAAAAATACTGATTGACTTTCCAGGTTTTAGAGCAGGCTCCCATCCATCAAAGTCGGGCAAGTTGCGCAGCGCCTCTTCGATCGAATCATCCGACAACAGGTACGCGTCGCTCTTGGCCCGTCTCGGGCTACTGCGCTTTGGCGCAGGGAAGAACTTGCTATTCTTTGGCGAACCATCTTCGTCGGCCTCGTTACACAGGCGAGCCTTCTTCTTGGGCCTATTCAGTTGCTCCGTCCGAGGAGTGGTAGCGGACGAGCTGGCGACGTCGGAGACGGATCGCGTAGGCGCCGGGCTGCCTGCGACTCGCGAGAGCATGTTCGAGAGTGGCTCTGTTCGGCGCCGCTGAAGCCGAGGGGACGTTCGGGTCGGAGCCGAGCTCGTTCGTCTCGGGGTCGCAGTCCTAGCCGGTTCACTCGACTCGTCCAAGTATGGCCTGGGCAGCGGGAATACTCGCGGTACCAGTCCCCCATCGGTAATTTGCGAAACTCTCTGGGGGTCGACGGAGAAGCAGTTCGGATCCATCTCGCCCATCGGAATCCGGCTGTGGCCCTTGAAGTAGGAGTTTATAGGCTTCGCGGGTGGTTTGTTGGGAAGCGTGGCCAGCGTCTGCGAGTGTCTCCTCTTAGAAGGCGTCGTCTGGATGACGATCGGGTCTTTCGTGATTGGGTTAACGTCTCCTTTCGCAATTGCCCTGGCAAGCTCCGGCTCGACGTGCGCGCCAATGTAGGGCATCTCCTCGGCCGTCCTCGATCCATCCAGCTCTGCGAGGTGAACCAGCTCTTTCTTCGTGGGACAAAATACCCACTGATGCAAAAACGTCAGCTCTGCCTGGTAAAACTGCGTCAGATAGTTTTCCGAGACGCGTTTTCCCTCGAACTGCAGCATGCGGACAACGCGCTCGGGGGTCTTGCACTTTCGAAGCATCCGATACGCCGTCTTGAGTCCAACACTAGGGAGCCCGTTGAGGTAGTCGCAGCCGCTCATGATGGCCATCCGTCGAAAGTCGGCGTCCGTCCAACCCGTCAGCGAAACCTCTCGGCACGCGCAAAAGTCCCGTCGATTAATCTCCATGCAGTTTCCATACTGGTCCAGCTTCGTCAGCAGTCGCTTGGCCCCGAAGACGAGAAGGTCCGAGTCGTCTGAAATGATGCCATTGATGAGGCCCTGGCGTTCGAGGTAGACAAGCTGGGCATCGGCCTCGTAGGGAGCGACGACGTAGGGGATGCCCATCTGCTTGAGTTGCTGAATGACTGCGGATGCCATCTCGGGGGTGATGTCGATGCACTTTTGGAACTCCTGGGCTGCCTGGGCAGGCTTGCCGGCTTTGAGAAGCTCCATGGCCAGCTTCTTCTTTTCGTCCCGTTTCGCCGCTCTGGAATCTTCGGTAGCGGCCTTGCTGGGGAGATAATCGCCGTCGAATACCATGTAGGGCATGACCCCAAAGTGGCGGAGCATTCTCACGCGGTGCATGAACGCATTGATGTACCTGGAGCGGATATGGTCAGCCAGATAGACTCGACGTACGACGTTCGCCGGAGAGGATGCTTACTTCTTGGTGGGCTTGTCCTGGCCGAGCTCAACGGCACACGAGTAGGCAGCTCGATGCAGCCATCCATACGCGTCGACGCCGAGAGTGTCACCACTGCACTTCTTGAGCTCGGAGGCGCGCTGGATGGACTTGAGCAGAGGCAGCAATCCTTGGACGAGGTCAGTACCGGAGGTGAATCGTGGATATGACTCGCGGGACGCACCAGAGACACCCATCTTCAAGGTCTGCTGGCGGCAGAAGCCGGGGCAGACGCGATTGTCCTCGACGGGCAATTATATCCCTCCAACCAATCTCCAGGCGCCGCGTGGGAAACGACCCAAGACTGCCATCCGCAGCCGAGCAGGGCCTCTGGTCGCGGTGGCTGGCAGCACTGGACGCGGTCGGGGCCAGGTTTTTCGAGCGAGAATCGGGTGCAGCAATGATGGCAGTAAACAGCAGGGGAACAGAGCAAGTCAGATCAAGCCCCAGAGGACCGAAGCACGCGGGGAGATGCTGGGGAGCGGCAGCATTGGGCGACTGGATGGGACGAGGCGGTGGGAGCAGAGGTGGAAAGGAAGCAGTAGCAGCAGCGTCGAGAAGCAGTCGTGAGCTGGAATGGACGGAGCTGGAATGGCCCGTGAATGACCTGCGACCTCCAGCATAGGCGTTGAGTGAGCGATGGCCTGGGAAACGCGTGTCAGGGCACTGGTAAATCAGGCGTCAGCAGGCTGAGCGCGTTGATGGGCGTCGGGCGCGACCGCGACAGTGGGTAACTGGAGCGGGCCTGAAGCGGTTAGCTGCCGCTCGCTAGCATTCCTCCAGCAACCGCCTCCAGCGGCTTGTCCCTAGACCGAGACCCTGTAACATCACTGTCACGATCCGAGCCACTCCACCGGCTCCATCGAGTGCATGTCGATGCCGGATGGGACGGGAGTGCACCAGCCACCACCGAATGCGCAACGCGTCCTGGCGACAGCTCTGTTGTGACTACAGCTTGCATCCGCAAGTTGACGTGGTGTTTATAGCAGCGGCACGATAGTGCACTGAGAACCAGTCAGGCGGCCCCATTATCCGAGCTATAGCCGCTGCAGCCGGCCTGTCCGATGTGGGCCCTCCCGAAGAACATCAAACTTGCGAGAGTCGCTCACCAAGAAAAATGATCCACCGACACAGAACAAGGGAAAATATCTGACCCGACAGACGCCTTGACGCCCCGAGAACCAGCCCAAGATGCCCAGCTCAGTCAGCAAGGCGCGAAAGCACATCGCCAAGAAGCGCGGCGGTGTCGTCAATACCCTGCACGTAAAGTCTCGAGACTCGCAGCGGCTGCACAAGGCCGGCGTGCGGGACCAGCGCCTCCAGAAACTCGCCTCCGCCAGGTACAAGAGGGAGCAGCCCATCGGTAGGTCGAGCCCGTACGGGGCCCGGATCCCACGCGAAGGGTTTGCGATGCTAATCCTCGTCAAACTACAGCCGACCGCGTGGCCTTCTTCCAAGATAGCCTCAACGACAAGGGCAACACGCCGCTTGACGTTGGGACGATACAGTTGCTTATTCACACGTGAGCCTCGCCCCATCGTCCAGTCTGCACGCTCAGCTGACGGTCTTGCAAGATTCATTCATCAGTACGATGAAGAGTACGACGAGCTGAAAACGGCTCGGCGCCCTGGCAGGCCTGGGAGCGTAAGAGAAGATCTGCTCAAGATGAAGATTGCTGCCCTCGAGACCGAGTACGAGAAAGGCTTTGGTATGCCGAACCTTGCCCACGAATCCGCAGTCGTATCACCAGCTTACTTTTTCTAGTCCTGCCCGATGTCATGAAGGAAGAGAATGTCAAAATGCTCGAGGAATGGGAGGGCTCCTGGTCCAAGCTCTCAGCCTTATCGTGTATCAAAGTATCAAGCTCCGGCCAAGTTCGCCCTGCCGACTTTCCGTCAAAAGGGCTCAACTAGGACGCCTGCGTTCATCTGCTAAAGCTGATCTGAGAGACTTATGATCAGCCCTGGCATCACGGTAAGAGAGGACGTCGCGCCGAGCCCTGCCAGTGCGCCCACACACTGTTCGTGCCTTGAGGCGACAGGCGAACCGCTGCAACCAAAAAGAGGACAGACAGTTTCGAATATGATGCCTTATGGGCCCCTGAAAGAAGGTCGTCACAGAACCTGAGTGTTCTCCATCAAACGAACACAAGCGACTGGGGACGTCGGCGAAGCCCTTCAACCCAGCTCCGAGATACCAGGTGCTGCCTGTGTGATCATTTTCACAAGGCATCAAACAGGAATATCGTCGTACTAACAACGGCTACTGGGAAGGGAGTCAATGCCCCTTCTTCGCTACCGACCAGAGTACAATTAGGGGTATTGGTGCAGATAAGAAGATGCGCTTTGAGTCTGAATAGAGGACGTGGGAATGGCTAGCAATTGCCGCCAGGCTCAGGGTTGTGCCAGAAGGGCATTCACGATTATGACATGAGCTTTGCTGTACATGGTGATTCGAGACAAGAAAATAACGCGATGCTCTTTCATCTGCGAATGATTTTCATTCCAAAATGTGAATTTTGTATGCCCACGAAGGACGGACGTTTAGAATCATGTCCACCGTCTGCAAACAACCACTCATCACGTGCACACGTGGGCCTGTCGAGCTCCCAGCAGCTAGCGCCAGCCGCCAAAAATTTCCTAGAGCTCTGCCATCACACACATCATAACCAGCCATTCCGTACAATCCTCACCTCCAATACCCCAAAGCCTCTTCTCCCTTCCATTATCACATCAGCGCATCACTGCAACCGCACAGCCGCAATGCTCTCCCTGCGAACCGTTGCGCGCTCCGCCCCGCGGGCGCTGAGCCGCGTGGCCGCCTCCTCGCTGCGGCAATCCGCCGTCGCGCGCCCCAGCGCCTTCGTCAAGATGTCGTCAGCCCTGCGGCCAGCGCACGCCGCCGCCGCCTTCTCGACGACCACTGGCCGGAGGGCGGCCGATGGCGAGACGGACGACGAGCTGTCGGCCAAGCTCGAGAGCGAGATCCAGATCGAGGAGGACATGAAAGCCAACGAGCAGCAGCCCGCCAGCGTCAAGGACTTTTTGGACAACAGCCCGTTTGAGCTGGTCGACACGCCCGGCCAGGAGGTGGTCAAGCTGACCCGCTCGTTTGGCGATGAGAAGTGAGCGCCCCCATTGCTTGCTTACCTTGCTGGTTGCGGAACGCCCTGACTAACAGCAAGCAGAATCACCGTAAGCTTCTCCATCGCTGACATCACCAACTACGACCCGTATACCGAGGACCCCGCCCTCGAGGACGAGGAGCTCGCCGACGACGCCCTCCAAAACCCCAACAAGCAGGGCGGCGTGCCTTCGTCGGGCGGCGCCCGCTCTGCCCCCGCCGAGGAGCAGCTCGAGGAGGACGAGCTCGAGGAGGACCTCGACGAGGAGTCGGCCACGCCCATCAACCTCTCCATCGTCATCGAGAAGCCCGGCAAGACGGCCGGCGCGCTCAACATCGACGCCACCGCCCAGGACGGCAACATCGTCGTCGAGAACATGTTCTTCTACGAGGACGCCAAGGTCGCCAAGGTCGACTCCCCGGAGGCCGCCCAGAAGCGCGCCGACGTCTACCCCGGCCCGCCGTTCGGCAGCCTCGACGAGGACCTCCAGGTCCTCATGGAGCGCTTCCTCGAGGAGCGCGGCATCACCCAGGCCATGGCCGTCTTCGTGCCCGACTACGTCGACGTCAAGGAGCAGCGCGAGTACCTGCGGTGGCTCAGCAACGTCAAGGGCTTCGTCGACGCTTAAGCCCCGGTCCTCTGCAGCACCGGAGCACCACGTGTACGAAAAGAAACGGGGGGGAAAGGGGAGAGGTCCGATTCGATGCGAACGCGCGTCTTGACTGAAACCACCGCCGGGAGGGAGAGAGAAAACGTTCCTCACTCATGTTGTAACAATATCTGCAGTTATCTGCCTGTACACGAAATGAAATAGCGGAGTGCAATGATCAAATTCTACCATTTGGCCACGCGCCCTGATTGTATCCTCGACGCGACGACCAACGGTTGATTCAAAGCATGGGGATGGTTAAATTATGTGCTTCCCATACAAGACTACCGGACACCACGCCGCGCAGAGCCTGGACACCCCATGAGAAACAGAAATACATCCACTTTCAACGCCTACAACGCCGCTCATAGACGGACGGCACCGTGGCCGCCGCCTGCAGATGCAACAAGGCCCCGTTCTTGCCCGCTGGCCCCCTCGCGTGCAAACGGCCATGACTGACTGTCTATCTATCCCAACGGTGCGTCGGCCCACTACCCCGTGTCGGGCACGACTGTATATCTCCCGTGTATGTGCATGCTGTGTCGGCGAGGGGCATGGGCCCCGCTCATCCCGTGTTGAAACCCCAACGACCCGCGCCCTGGTACGGCCAGCAGCCAGCGGCGCGCGACTACTACATGATGCCCGCCGTGGACCACTCGCCCCTCTGCGCGCGCTCGAGGACCTGCTTCCCCTTGTCCGTCAGGTCGGGCTTGCCGCCGTTGCCGACGACGTGCTCGAAGAAGACGGGCTTCCACTCCTCGCCGCTCTTCTCGCGCTGGCGGGCCTTTTCGCGTTGCTTCTCCTCGAGCTCGACCTTGATCTCGGTGGCCTTGGAGTACTGCTTCGCGTGGATGGCCTTGGTCACGCCGCCCCAGAGGGTGAGGGATTCGTTGGGCAGCTGCTCGTCCTCGGGCGGAATGACCTTGGGGGCGACGCTGAGGGGGGTGATGTCGATGATGGTGAATTGCTCTTCCGCGGGGACGGATTTCTACGGCAGTCAGTATCGTCGGCCCATCTGAGTCTCGTGTGGTGACACTTACAACTGGTCGGGGGCCGAGGGTGAAAATCACCCTTTCCCTCCACGGTCCGCTCAGCCTGGCGAGGACATCCTCGTCAGGCACGTCCTGGACCCTCGTCTTGTCGTCGTTCTCCGGGTCGTACTTGAAGACAACGCCGTCAATCTTATTCGTCGTCCGCCCCAGCCAGCCCTCCTCGACGTAGTGAAGAATCGCCTTGATCTTGGTCTGCGGGCACTTCATGTAGGCCATCTCGCTGACGGACACGCTCAGGCTGCCCCTCAGCAGCCCGCCCAGGTGGGCGGCGGGATGCGTAAGTTGGTAGGTCTCGCCGTCGCGACGGTCTAGGGTGATGAAGATGCCCATGTTGTGCTCGCCGGGCAGGACCTTGACGGACGTGCCGGTGAACTTGGCAGTGATTTGGTCAAAGCCTCGAGCCCTGATGCCCTTTTCGGGGCAGGTGACGTAGAATGCGCTTACGGGAGGATGGTGCGAGGTTTGCTCGGTCAAGTACGAGATGCGGATGGGGTGGCTGTTGGCAGCGGTCCCGTGATGGGGAACCGAGAGCGAGACGGACGAGGCGTTCTTGTCGTCCTTTACGGCGGCCTTCAAACTCGATGCCGACGTCCCGTTAACCTCCTCGGTGCTGTCCTTTCTGAGCTCCAGCGAGCTGATCCTCGGCGCATTGTCTTGACTCTCCCAGTTACACTGCAAGAAAGCTCAATCAGCAAACCAAGGCCTTCCCCTCAAGATAACCCTACACCGCTCCCCCCTGTGGCTCAAGCACGTACCCTGAAAAACTCGCCGAGGCACGAGTTGTATGGCTTGCACGGCTTCCCCTTGGCGTACTTGAGGTCTTTGGTCAGCCAGAAGCGCACGACCTCGAGCATGCGATCCAGCGGCTCGTCCGAGGTGCCGATGGCGATGAAAGCATTGGGGGCGTCGAGGTAGGTCCAGTACTCGAGGTTGGGCGTCGGCTCGAGCAGCTGGGACGGGAGGGAGAAGCGGACGGCGGCGAGGTCGGAGACGCCAATGAACCTGCAAAGGGGGATTCCCGTCAGCATCGGCCTGAGTGCGCTGTCTTGCCCGTGGCAGCGGCCGTGGCGCGGCGTGGACTGGAGCGGCCCATCTCGACAGCCCCTTGCTGCCACGCGGGCGCAGCCATTCTTCCAGTGTCTTGGAGGCCGGGCGAGACGGGCAATCTTACTTCTTCAGAATGCCCAGAAAGGTCCGCAGCTTGGACCCGTCGCTCTGCGGTTCGTCCGGCGCGTCGACGGTGGGAGGCGCTGGCGATGACGACATGATGGGTGTCTGCGATGGCGGACGGGGGGGGGTCGGCAGCGGTCGCTGGCAGCAAAGGCCCCAATGTTCGGATCGCTGATGCTGGCTCCGGCTGCGGCGTCGGGTGCGTCGAGGTGCTGGTGGTGTCTCTGCTGGCAACTGCGCAGGGCGACGGCATCCGCAGGATGAGGGGGCGAAGGGAGACCGTCGGGGCAGGGTTGAAGCAGGGTAGCTGTTGTTGGAAACACGAATCCTCGCCTCCTCGTCAAAAATAGAGGCTCGGCATCGGCGAGCTTCCAAGGACAGTGTGACGTCTGCGGGGCTGTACAGCAGCGAGCTGGGAGGGGTCGCACGGCGTGTCAGCGCCCGCGGCCGCTACGGGGCCTCTGTAGGGGTCCAGCACCGTACCTGAGACTCCGTCCCCTTGCACGGTACAGCCGCTGGGGCGTCGTCAGCGGTCACCACGCCGGATGCCAAGCCGGGGCATTTACCTATTCGGAGTCGACTCGAGCGACGCGCAGAGACGCGATGTTGGAGGATCAGGAAACAGGGGATTTGAAGAGAGGAGAAGGCAGAACTGGCGGTGGTTTCTTCACCTCTCCTATCGACCGTTTTACCTTTCAGGCTAACTCCCGTCGACCGCGCTCCCGTCGAACCTCGGTGGAGACGGGGCCAATCATCGACGCACATGGCCCAAGGTTTGGCTCTCGCCGCGTCTCGTGCATCCCAGAACCACCATGAGCTCACTTCTTCGCCTTGCCGTCCGTGCGTACGAAGTTACTTAAGGCCGTTGCCGAGGGCATAACATATAGGGACACGATGCCATGTGCCGCGGCGAGGCTGTTGTCCTGGCAGCCGGAGCCGAGCGTGGGTTGGTTGCGCATATCGCAAAGATTACGAGGCCCGGAGCGATATCCATCTATGTAAATTGTAGATGCACTGTGAAGAAGCCGGCAAGCTGTAATTCGTACAGAATACAGAGCTCTCGCTGGTGTCGAGCAGATGCCCTGTCTTCGAAGATGCCAGAGGTGCTTTGTCGTGGAGACGGGCGCAGTGGTTCGACATTTCAGCATTGCCAACCCAAGACGCGGATCATCTGCGACGTCTCATTGCAGCTTCAACCCCATCAAGTTGTCAGTGTCGGCAATGCCCACTGGCGTGTTCTGCGGGCGTCAGACGGCAACGAAAAGCCCACTTGTGCCCGACATCCAAATCATGCCTCCAAAGCGGCTCCACGGGGAACTTACTATTAGCGGGCCGCTGTCTGGACGTTGAACAGTAGGTAGGAATAGCACCCTCCTGACCGTAACTTGGCCATCGCCATTGGGACGCGAACGCGAGAGGCCTCACTCGATAGCGTCGATCCGAGGAGCTGGGCTTCCAATAAACGAGTGGCCCTGGCAAGCCTGGTGCAGCGGATGCTCCAACGCATCGCAGTTCCAGGTCCCACAGGGGTGGTGACTGGTGGCGGTTAGTGCCCGTGAAGAAAGGTGATGTCATGACAGGAGCTAGGGGGGGAGGAAAGTCACGATGGTCAAGATAGGTAGGGGCCAGTGTTGAGGGTCGCCGAATAGCGGTCCAACTACCTTAGTTGGCGTCTTGACAGGGCGAAGCGTTTTCGCCGTTTGAGTGAGATGCAGCCAGACTCCGAGTGGAGCCGACATCGACCAAGGCATCTACGTTGTATGGAGGCTTGCAGGTTGCGCAACGGTTGATGGGAGCCACAGGATATGTGCAACAGTGTGAAAATAGGACCAGGATATGGATGCCAGCAAACATGGGATTTCAGCCGCTCCGGCCTGTTGGCGACTAATGTGGAATCAACCCGCAAATGGGATTTTGACCCCGAGCCTATGAAGAGGAGCTTGGCTGCAATGGTGGCAATGATGGCTGAGTTGCCACTTGGCAACCCTCACACAACTTATGGCGGAGATTCGCCTCTTGGACAGAAGCCGGGGCGTCCCAAACCACAAGGCTCGACAGCGTCGGGCTTACTGGGAGCCATGTGATTACATAATACATCAGTGCTCCAGCGACAGAACAGACAACATCTACGAGAATTGTCGGGATGACATTCTTTGAGGACAAGTATTGGGGTGAAGAATCAGATATGTCTATAGCTACCTCAGTGGCCGTCATATTGGCCCTCCTAGGGTCAGACTCTTGTAGGTGCTCGAGTTATTCTGGGAACAATTGGTAATGGCATCTGTTAAGGTCGCTTTGTCGCCGCAAAGTACCCCCTCATCCCGCAATTCTGGGGGCCCGTAAGTTCAAAAGTTGCGCCCGGGGAATGTGCTACCCGGACTCCGGAGACTCTACTCCGACTGCCGCATGTTTAGATGGGCATCTGCCGCCCGCGGGAGACAGCGCCTCGCCCGGGAGCATCTCTGCATGCCGCTGCGGGCTCGGTCGAATGGTGCAGAGGCGAGATGCCGAGCGTCGGCCGCGGAGGGGTGCATCAGAGGTGCGGCGATAGAGGGCCGCAGACAGAACTCACGGCAATCGAGGTGCCTGTTCTCTTGCTGCCATGGCTGATGGAATGCCTCCCAACTGGTTGGAGCCAAGCCCTGTTGTCACAGCCCCTAATCGTCTGCTTGCGATGTTGGCCGACGAGGGGAGACGACTCTCACACAACCCGCCGATCGCACGCGACCCCCGGCCATGAGCACGCCAGGACCTCAAGAGCAACCACGACACCATGTTAGTCAGCGAGAGGATGGTTTCACGCCTTTCGAATGACAACCAGGTTCTCATTCTCCTCGACGGGATTGTCGGATGAGACGACGCGCAATCATGGTCCACGTCGAGCTCGTGCTCAAGTGAGGCGTCGCCCCCGTCAGCTAGTAGGTCGTATACATACTTTGGAGCTGGTCCGAGGTGTCATCCACTTGGATTTTAACTTCGCGTCTGCTTTTTGAGCATGCTGCCATCTATTACTCGTAGTTGCTTGGTGGCTTCGAGCGCGGGGGTGGTGTTGCCCAAAGACTCAGTGGAGGTGGACTGGTGGTCAACTTAAGATGATGATGCTAAGAGCGGCAAGTCCGCCGTGGGTCTACGAGTGTCCGCAGCGGGGCCGAGACTAGCCACAATGCCAGCCAGGGCCCGCTGCTGTTTGGAGCTGCACGCTGGTTCAGAAAGACTTTGCAAGTCGAGCACGCCTCTTTCCGTGATGCCTTGTATGTAAGTGCATCGTAGTTGGCGCCCGAGGTGCCCCGATGCTCCGGGCAATGGGGATCGGGGGGTGTACGCAAACTCTCTTGCCTCACCCCGTCCCCACTGGGCTGCGATACGGCAGCGCTACCTCGGCCACTACCATGCACGCTAACACCCCTACTCGATCACCATCGATCTCCTCACGACGCCCGATCACCTGGTACTGTGTAGCACGCAGATCGAACAACACCGTGCGTGCCTCTCCGGCTCGCCCTGGGGCCTGGGATGCCCGAGGGCCGCAGGCTGCATTCCCGCCCGCTATATAAAGGCCAAGGCCATGTCCAGTCCCGGACTCGATGTTGCGACGACAGTCCGCTGGCATCACGCTGATATTAGCTCGCCCTGCCACTTCATCCCCATGAGCAGCCCTTCGCAAGCCCCGGCCAGACCAAGAGGGAGCAGCGACGCTTGACTGTATCCTAAGACCCTACTTCTACGCCACACCAGGCCCACGTGTCGCCGCCATAGTTTGGCCGAACGGACTTGCGTCGTCTCCCAGCGCACGCCTCCCAGCTCTCCGAGCTCTTTCCCAGCCGTCATTAGGCCGTAAAGCTTGAGGAGCATTGGCACTTGCGTTCTGGACCGACTAATACTTGCAGAGTTTTCGCCGGCCGTCAACTTATTTAAACCCCGTCCAGCTCGCATCTGCTGTCAACCCGAGCTAGGCTTGTCTATCTCCGAGGTCCCTGACACTGCACGAAATATTGATATAGGACGACCACCCGGCCGAGCCGATCCCCGACAATATGCTACGCAAACAACAAAATGGCGGCGAGGACGATCCAAAACGTTCAACGGACAAGCCGCAGCGCAAGGTAGGCAACGCCGAGCCCTCCCGCTTGACATCATCAAGCTGCCTGTATACGCACCGCCCCGGAGACCCCCCCCCCCC
>JALHCA010000336.1:0-34663 GCA_024340505.1 Tolypocladium nubicola
GAGGGCGTCGGGGTCCGGGGGGGCCGCGCTCGGGATGCCCGAGACGCTGCCCCGGCGGAGGGCGGCCGTGGGATACACGTACGCGGGGGCGCGGTCCTCGGCCGCGGCGGCCGCCGCCGGGTCGTCGAGGGCGCGGAGGCGCTTCTCCGTCTCGGAGAGGTGCCCGTTGTAGAAGGCGTACGAGTGCATCTTCATGAGCAGCACCATGGTGTGCAGCAGCAGGAAGACCTGGGCCGTCCAGGTCCACTCGAACCAGAACGGCACGGCGATGAAGACGGCCAGCCAGACGGCCTGGTAGGCGCTCTGGACGGCCATGCCGCCGCGCTTCCAGGACCAGAGGCCGTCGGCGGGGCTCGCGCGCACCCAGCGGCTGAGCGGCAGGCTGACGGCGGTGCCGGCGACCATGAGGAAGTCGGCGGCGGCGAGGTGCCACAGCTTGACGGTGAAGAGGGCCCAGATCTCGACGCGCATGGGGTGGCCCGTGTCGCGCAGGTTGCGCAGCATCGTGGTGATGCCCATGATGGCGAGCCCGATCCAGAAGAGGTTGAAGAAGCCGTGGAAGTCGCGGTAGTCGCTCGCCGGGTCGAAGTGGGAGACGCGCGACGCGAACTCGATGGTGGGGAAGATGCGCCGCCGCTGCTGCGCGCGCGCGAGCCTGCGCGCCGACGAGAGCGACTTTGCCGACGGCGGCGCGTTCTCCGGCACGGGCGTCGAGCGGCCGCTGGGAGAGGCGTCAGTCGATGGATCAGGGGAGGGGGCTGAGGCAGCCCGTGATGGGTGGTGGTGGTGGTGGTGGTGATACCTCGTCATGCCGCTCGGCGTGTCCGCCTCCCCTGGCACGCCGGGCTGCCCATCGCCCTCAGCCGACGGCCTGCGCGAGAGCTGCGACACCTGCGAGTGCCGGGGCTTCCTGAGGCGCGGCCGCGGCGCGTGCCCGTGGTCATGGCCGTTGGCCACGACGTCGGCCATGTTTCTCGTTTCCGCCGCCAGAGCTCTAAGCTTCAATTCTTCCCAGCGCAGAGCACACCGCGGCCGCAAAGGACCATGGCAACCGCCTTCGGTCGGGCAATCGCAGGGCGCTGTGGAGGAGGAGAGTAGACGCGGCCGGGGAGCGATTGGGGCGTTCGTTCGTTCGTCGATCACGGCCGTCTGGTTGGCGGTGGGTTGAAATAGAAATCCGTGCTGGGCGCTACGTCACCGAGGGACAACTCGATGACAGGCGGGCCCCACGTGATGGTCGGCGCGCGGGCCAGCATCCAACTCCGTGCCCGGCGCCCAGCATCCTACGCGTCACTCGCCGCGGCGACGTTACAAATACGGGGGTGCCTGTCGCAGGGGAGACAGCCGAAGACGAAGACGAAAACGAAGACGAGCCGTGGCCCTGGATTGAGCACGGGTGGGGGCCTCACGTACGAAGGGGAGATCGACTTACACCCACGACTCCCGAGTCAAGCACCACGTCACTCCGTTTGTGTCATTATGGACTGCTCGAAGTTTTCCAGGAAGTGCTATAATTAAGCATATGCATATGCTCTGTGCCCTACCCCTCCCGGAAATGCAACCATTCGGCTAAGCACGTCGGCAGACTCCATATAACCCCGAGATGCAGATGCAGATGCAGAGGCAAGCAACGCCGCCCAGTCGCGCCTATGCGACATCATGAACAGATATCACAGACCCATCACGCGCCTGGTACCGTCGCCGGCAGATAGCGGCTGTGCACCCACCACTCGCCCCGAGGTGCTTTAGATGCTTCCCCCACCACTGCGCATTGCCGCTGCCCAGAAACAGCATGTAGCTTGCTCCTCGGCGTGCAGCTTGCTCGCGAACCGCTGCAGCCCCTCCTGCGCCAGGACCTGCCGCTCCTCGCGCCGCCGGGTTGAAGGGGTCCGTCATGACAGCGTTGACGGCGTCGTTGTCGCTGATACGGATCGAGACCCGCCACGAGTGGCAAAGGTTGGCGGCATCGTCACCCGCGGATGCAGGGGAGTCGTCTACGTCTTGCGGTCTGACGGGTAGGAGCGTACGTACACGGCGTCCATCTCCTGGTCCCGTGTCTCCGCGAGGGCGCACACGTGGAGTGCATGTTCAGGCTGGCAGCTCGGGGGGGTCCGGGCTGCAATACATGACGTCAGCTTGCTATGTTTGCTTGGGCTTTGTGCCCTGCAAGGGTTCGGCGCAACCGAGGCGAATCGTGATAGACAGGACCACAGCAATGGCGAGGAACCCAAGGACAAGGAAAGTATGGAGAAATGCGTTGTGCTGGGCAGTCGCAGTGCCTGATCAATGCGCGTCTACAACAGTGCAAAGCGTATGCTCGCCTTTGCCATGGCCGCAGCAGGCAGGACAATGCTATCGTGATGGGATCCTGGGGCGAGTTGAGGATGGAGTGGTGGATGGATGATGGAAAGGAGACGGGCGGTAGACGGGCGCTAAGAAAGATGAAAAATAGGGGAACGGCAAGGGCCGCTGCAAGAGGCGCTACTACGGGGGTGAAGGGACCGCTACAGCCTCATAAGCCTCATGCGGCGGCAGAGTTCAGCCGCCATTGTCTCCGCGGCAGTTCTCCTGTGCCACTCACCAACGATGGTGAGGTTGTTGCTACCGAATATACGTAGTGGCCTGTGCTGGGGCTCGTCATGGCAAAGAAAGCATCTCGCCGCTTGATGTTCTCGTGACGTGCCGTCGCTGCTGCCTTACAGTCTCCTCTTCCAGGGAACTTCCTTTGTCGCTCCATTCGTCGTCTATCCGAGCCTCCGTTGAGCCGCATCAACAGTGCAGGCGGAGCTTGTAAGGCACAGCCTTGGACCACCCAACACATGCGCGACTCAATGCCGCCCATCCCGACTTACCCAAGTGGCGCATGAGGAGCAGCCTTGCATCTTCCCAATGGCATGCCTGATCTGGGGCGGATCTGCCGTACGCACCAGGCCCTTCAAGTCGCCCCCAGACACGCCGCGCAATCTCCGTGAGCAGGCCAGTGCCGAACGGCATTGACGAGGCCCTCGTCGAGTGCATCCAGGCGGGCATCACTCTGAGCAAGTCCCTGTCCTCGACACATGCGGCTGTCGGGCGAGTCTCTGGAGAGTCACAAGCATCGGCTCTCGCATTGCATCAAGCAACATCTATCCTCTAGCAAAAGAGCGTGGTATCCTCGCAGCCGCACTTCCTACCCACCAAACGCCATGTCTCCAAACAGAAGACCAAGACCACACCGTGGTATGCATGCAGCCCAACCAGACACTCCATTTCAACATGTACAGCGAGTGACGGCTGCGCCAAGACAAGCATGCCCTGCTCAGCGCACGTGAACCGATTCCCGTGCTCTGAACATGCTCCCTGTCAGGCGGCGTAGCCTCAACCAATGCAGAAACAAGCACCTCCAACCCTCTGTCGTGCAGTCATCCAGCGTCGCGGGCGCGGCATGCCGCTTCCAACGCCAGTCGTTTCGTCAGTGGTGGCTGAAACCAGCCAGAGAGAGAAGAAAGCAGAAGCCAGACCAAAACAATAGACAAGACCCCGTCCACGGGATATACGCGTCCCGTCGCCGCTAATATAGTTTCGTATGTTTGAAAAAGACAAGGCTCTTAAATGTGAAGAATCAAATCAGCATCCCAACGCCAATCATGCATATGCCGAGAACTCTTCGCGGTACGGCTTGTCGTGGTAGTTGCTGTATTGCACGTCCTCGTGCCGGTATGCCTTCGATTGCTTCACCTTGAAAAACTTCGAGGACGCGTAGCCGCTTTCGCGCGCCGGCATTGACGGTCGCGTCTCCGTGACGGGAACGGGTACGTTTCCAGAGGTGGAGTAGTAGCGGACCTGCTCCGCCTCCGGTTCGAGGCGACGCGAGTAGCTTTGCAGCTTCGCCCGTCCGTCGTTGACCTGGTAGCGGGCTACGTTCTCCGGCCGCAGGGCCTCGGGCGAGCGGTGCCGCCGGCTGCTCCTGTGCTTGCGATCGTGGGCGCGACGGTCATATGCGTCGTCCGAGTCCGATTCCTCTTCAATCTGAGGGTGCATGCGTGAACGCTCACGGCCGCGAGGAGAGGCTTCGCCGAAAGCGTTAAAGGTCTGAGCTCTGGTGATGCCTGGAACGGGCCGGGCGAAGGCGGCGTCGACGGGCATGGTGCTCGTGCGAGGCAGCTCGCGTCGGGGAGGGGAGCCGGGCATGGCGGGCGTCGTCGTCGCCGCCGGCCTCTGGAACTGCGCCGTGTGTCGACTCGTCGGCGATGCGCTCACGACGATGGGGTCGTCCAGGGGCTCTCTCGAGGAAGCCCTGTACGACCGTTCCCGAGACAGTCTTGGGACATCTCCAGATCCACGGCGTACCTTGGCGGATGAGCGGCGGGCGTCCTCGTCAGGCGGGCCAAAGGGCGACGACTGCCCAACCACTGGCGGAGGTGTGGGAGCCGGCGGCTGCACGTTCCGTGAGTGGTACGTCGCTGATCGCTGGAGCCCACCGTTCTTGGCTTTCGATGCCTCAATGTAGGAATGCGCGAAGTCGAGATTGCTGTAGGACCGCTGCGGACCCGGGGGCGGAGGGGGAATGGCAGAGGCTCCATCTTCCCGGCCCGAAGACCGGTCTCGCTTCTCGTCGTATTTTTTGCTGCTCGACTTCTTCTTGTTCAGGGTCGGAGTCTCGTCGTCAAAGGTCTCGATGTAAGGTTTGGAATAGCGCTTCTTTTCGTCCGCCTCCCGCTTGATCTCCTTGTCCCTCTGCTTCTCTCGCTGCTTCTTCTCGGCGCGCCGCGCTTCCTTGGCGTCCTTCTCCGCGCGCCGAGCGTCTTCCGCTCTTCGTCGTCGATCACGCTCCCGCTCCTTTTCCCGATCTCTTGCGTCTCGTTCCCTTTCTCGTTCTCTCTCCACTTCCCGCTCGGATGGCCTCTCGACGTAACTTGCTTCCCGTCTGGATGACCGCGCAGGTCCGGCGTCAAATATGCGGGGACCACGGCCGATCTCGTCTTCCCACGACCGAGAGAAGTTGGTGTACGGCTTGGAGGCGGGAGGCGGCGATCGGCCCGTCTTGGCCGCCGATCGTGCAGGCTCAGCGGTGTAGACGTTGTACTCCTTGGGCGAGGATCGAGGCGTCGAGATGTTGGCCTTGGCTTGGAACTGCTTGCGCAGTTCGGCCAGCTTGACTTGGTCGTCATATCTTTGGCGCTCGTTGTCGTCGGAGAGGAGTTCGTAGGCTTGCTGGACCTGTTGGAACTCGTCTTGCTTCTCTGACTTGAGTTTAGGGTCCTGCACCTTGTCGGGATGGCATTTCAAGACCAGCTTGCGGTATGCGGACCGAATTTCCGGAATCTGCGCATCTTTGGAGATGCCGAGAATCTTGTACGGATCGGGTGGAAGGGGTGTCATATTGAGTTGTCGAGGCTGGCGAACGCCCTCGAAGGACCGTGTAGCTCAAAATCGGGGAGTGGAAAGGCTGGCAGGCCTTTCTCACCGATGGTCGGACGGCGATGTGCTGAGGGCGAGAACTCTGCTCGTTGGCCGGGCTGACGTGAGGTATTGCACGATAGTCCACGTCGGTCGTGATTCAGAGTTTGGCGCAAGGTGGCAAGGTGGCGGAGATGCGCGTTAATGAGAAGCCAAGAAGGAGAGGACAAAATGCCGCACGATAAATCGAGGCAGCCCTTTGTCCGGCCTCGTGCAACTTCCCTGACAACGATGAGGGAAGGCGGTTCCTGACAGACTGCTGTTCGTCCGTAGTTCCAGGTCGCACAACTGGCGGTGGTGGTTGGTGTCCAGCTCTTGAGTCGCCCCGGGTCCCTTTGGGGTGGCTGCTGAAGAGTGATGAGGTCACGGGCTTCCAGGGGTTGTAGGGGGCGTTGATTCGCCGGGGGGCTGGGGGGACGGACGGGGGACGGACGGGGGCAGATCAGACACCAGCAAACGGAGGGCGGGGCGAATCCGTCCAGTGGATGGCCGTGGAAGCGTTCCAGTGGCTCCGGCGGGTGGTGGATGGCCGGTGGATGGGTGATGGTGTCAGGCAAGCAAAGCCCGCAGAAGCCAGGCAAGCGGGCCTGGTGAGTGGTCGAGGGGTGCTGGCGATGGGTGTGACTGTGGGCTCGGCCGCCGTGTGCTGCGCTGCGTGTGAGCTCAGCTGATGGAGTGATCGATTGATACTCGTCGTGAAATCGTCGCGGCCGTGAAACGAACAGGTCAAAGAGCAACGAAGCGCAAGGTACGTGAAGAAAGAACCAGAAGGCAGTGCCCGTCTTGTACCTCTGACGGTGACTGTCGCGTTGACGCGTGAAACTCCGTCTCCGCGTCCTCGAAAACCGCGGCGGCGTCGGGTCTCGGCGAAGGCGAGAGAAGCAGCCTGGAAGACAGAGGGCCGACGGAACGATGACGAACACTCACTCGCCGGCCAGACGTCGGGCAAAGTTGATTGGTCAAAGGAGACTCGGACAAATGGCGAGAGACGGACGTCTGCTGCAGAAGCAAGACGTGACGGATGGACGCCGCGAACAAAACAGGGCCAGAAAGCAGCGAGTCCAGGTCCAGTGATGCGTTGTGACAGTGAGCGTGCCAGTGCTAAGGTACAGTGGCACAGAGTGCGGAGTACAATCCGGTCGCTGTGCCTCTCGACTGTCTTTGGGTGCCGGAAGTGGCGCGGCGGTCCGAGAAGCGGAGACGCGAGGGGTACGGCGCAACGAGGGGCGAATGCCTGGCTGCGGATGTACCAGCTCGGGTACCCCTGGAAGGGACGGCTCGCGGGGTGCTAAGTAAAGACTCGAGCCAGTGTGCGCGGTGGCTTTTGGGGCGGTGCAATGCTGCAAGAGGCCGTCTGAGCTGAGGGCAAGCGGAACGACCGAGGAATGCGACGACGGCCACGGGATAGCGAGAGGGCCGGTTGTGCCAAGTACGTCAGGAGCAGCGGGCTGCTGACGAGGCCGAGCGAAGCAAAGGGAGGCCGAGAGACCGGGATCGTGCGATATGTGGCTGTGGCAGAGAGCCGTCGTTGCGCTTGTTGCGGACGGAATGGTACGGTTGGTCGCGGTGGCTCAGGCGCCGAGTCGTACGAGCACAGCGGTCGATGCCGTGGTGTGGTGGCGATGGTGGCACGGTTTGTAAGCGATAGCCAGGCTTCGCCTGAAGAGATGCCCTTCGCCTTGATCGAACAAGGCGGCGATGCAAGGGCAGGAGGAGCGGGAGCAGAGGTGGACTGTGCAGGTTGTTGTTGTTGGATCTGCGGTCTTCAGAGCAGCCCGGCGATTGTCCCGGCGACGGACGCGAAGCTCGTAGCTTCGTAGAGACAAGCGGTGAGACGATGCCTCACAACCGCTGATACACGGCAAGCACCGAGCTCCACCGAGTCCCGCAGAGGGGAGCGGCAGGTCGAAGTAGCTGGGATGCCTCAGACAACCGCAGCTGGCGATGCACGCAGAGGATGGCGGGTCAGTGCCTAGAATGGAGGAGAGGAAGATGTCCAGACGGATGCGACGAGGCAATCGAGGTCGCGGCGGGCCAAGCACGGCATGATATCAGGGCGCGCTCCGTCGGTGTTGTCTCCGTGTAAGCCAGCAAGGCGACGACGGGAACTCTGCGTGCCGCTTCCTGCCCAAGGGACGTGGACGCGATATTATTATCTGCTGGCCGCCTGTCGCGGGTCGGTCTGGTGAGAGGCGACCTGTCCTTGTATACAGTTCATGCCATTATCTGCACTTCCAGCACCTAGCGATGCATGCATGGGGATTCCAGATCAAAACATCCGCAGCCAGGCCGAAGCTCCATCTGCACCTCGTCACGAGAGATGTCAATCAGGGGGCTCCCACCCCGTCCGCCCGCCTCTACCACTCGGCTCCCTCCCCTTTCGAGCGAGCTCCCCGTTCCGGGGCATTGTCCATTGGCACCGTCAGTCCTCCAGAGAGCTATCACATTGCATGCTGGAGCTCGGCTTGCTGGCTGAGCTCTCGCACCGGCTATTGATTCGCAGCTGGTGCTCTCGGGCTTTGGCTGAGGGACCACGGCGAGCCCATTCGTCGAGCCGCGGGCTGACATCCTGCTGCCTCGTCACCTGTCGGTGGTGGTGGGGAGGGACTGGCGGCTGGCGTCCATCCCCAGAAGCCTCGCTGTTCCCCGCTGCGTGGCAGGGCATCGACCCCGATCCAGAGCTTTCTGTTCGATCGAGCCTCGGCCAACCAGCCACCAGGGAGTTGGCAAACACGAAAGAGGGCTCCGTGAGGCGACCAAGGCGGTCGCAGGAGAGAGGTCCCAGGGGTCCTGGAGACGACGAGCGATGTCGCCGACACGAACAAACATGGCCGCGCTTAGGCGGCCATGCGTGGACGATGGACCTGCAGTCCGCCTGCCGGGCTGCAGGACACCATCTGGCAGAGGGCGCCCGGGCTAGCGATGCAAAGCTCTCGTGTCCATCGCCGGTGCTTCGCTTCCGTTCACCGTGGCGAAAACCCGCTTCGAGGACGCTGACGGCAGTCCACGTCCCGCTCGCGTCGTCGTCCCAACCTCCCTCCCCAAGCTCCCCTCCCCTTGGACCGCGTGTATCGGCAGTCTCGACAGATGGAGGGGTCACTGAGCAGGCAGGGATTCATGCGTGGAGGAGGGGAACACCGTGGGGCCAGCAAAGCACGGGTCAACGAGGACCTTCACGCCGTCATTGGCAGCAGCTCATTGTCCCCTTCGCACGGTCTATCGGCCCCCTTGGCCTCACGGCCAGGGGCTACAAATGCCGCCTGCATTCTGGCGGACGTGTCTCACGGCAAGGCTTTCGACAGCGGGCGAGCCGGGCGCCGCTACGGACCGCGATTGGGCCGACAGGGGCAGTCAGATGAGACGACAGCAGTTGCGTGTGTGCCACTGCCAGCTCAGGTCAGCAAATGGCCGTCCTCGCCATGCTCCCACTCGACGGCGAATCAGCTCGCGGCCTGCGCTGGACGGGGCAAGCAGGACGCTCGTGTAGAGCGGCTGTGCGCAATCTTGCCCTCAGCTTGGACGAGGAGTGCTGCAGCTTGCCAAATGGAGCGCTGCGCTTGACGGCATGACGGGGGCGAAGGGGCAGCCCGCCCTCTGCTCGGCCTGCCTGATTGACCAGAAACGGGACCGCCATGGGGACGCAACGGATCCAGCCAAAGACTGATGATGGGACGGGCCCGGAAGCGGATGATCAGCTGGCGGCCTTCGAGGTTGGTTCTTAGTGCCTTCTAGAGGCATTATCGCCGACTACGAGACGAAGCCAAGGAGGCGGACGGGGGCGAGTCGCTCAGCAGGTACGCGTAACCACGCCACAAGGGAGGCAACCCGGCGGCCGTACACACCGCGATTCGGAGACGGTCGCCGAGAGATGTCAAGTTGATCAAGCAGTCCACATTACCGAGCTTGCCTGCTCGGTAGCGCCCAGCCGTGTGCGTGTGCCAAGCTGTACGGACTAATGGTCTTGTCGCTGCTCTACCGTATTTCTGTCGGCAGAGACGACGCCCATCCCCAGCTTCCGCGCCGCGTGGTAGAGGCGGACACTTGGACCGCCGCGTGTGGTAACCCGGCCTGCACGTGGTGGGTGCCAGGGGGAGACCACGTCAGAGAATGAATCACGATGCCAGGACGGGGCGCGGCGGCTGGAGGTGCTTGATGTGACGGGACTTGTCCTGCGGGCGCCAAACGCGGAAGCGGGTTGGATGCCGTCCGTGGCCTGTCCTCCCCGAGGAGAGTCCTCAAGGTGCGCGCCTCCGCGCCTCCACGATTGAGCCTTGCAAACTAGATGATGCAAGTAGTGAGCAGCAGGGTCAAGGCTTCGTCCTGTCAAATTCGAGCCTGATTGTCGGACACAGCTTCTCGACATTTCGGATTGGTGTCCTGTTTGCTTTCGGCACGGCCGCGTCTAAGTGAATGCCTGAATGCGCCCTCACGCGGTGGCACGGATGGGGGCCTGGGAGCACAGCAGCTTCCTTGGGTGCCGACTAACAATGCCAATGCCCAGCGTCTCAGTTTCCTCCTTCTTGCATGCAGCACGATTCCTCTATGCAAACCGATCGTCCGGCCGCCGCCAGCCTGGCGGGACAGCCGGAGTTGGGCACCAATGGACATTGTCTGTCGACTACGGCAGAGCCTGGGCCTACGTGTCGCGAGCAGAGACTCACTCCTCCCACACTGGCAAGTCGACGTCGACGACAATTGGCTTATAAAACCGCTTGCCTCCGACGTGCGGATACCTGCTCTTCATGATGGCCGCGTTCACTACACACGTCTCCCTCCTGCCCATCCTCCCAACCAGGGCCTCGCGATCGCAGAGCGGCGAGCCCGGATCCCCCATCCCGACTTCGCTGCGGACGGGTCCCTCGTTGGCTGGGCTGCCAACGGCGCTCGGGACGGTTGTGATGGGGGTCGGGGCGGGGTGTGCTTCGGGCGCGGGATACACGTGTGGTTGAGGGTGGCTGGCTGCGAGGCGAGGGCGGGTCGGGTCGGAGCCGTCGTTGGCGAGGGCCGCAGCATGCTTGCCCGTGAGGTCAACGAGGCTGAGCTTGTTGTTTCCCTCGCCCGGGTCGGTCCAGGAGAGGACTCGCTCCTCGGCGTACGCGACGCCCCGGCTGCCGTCGAGATTCCACGTCACGCGTTCCGCGCCGCGCCCGTCGTGGATGTGTCCGCAGACGGCCAGCCGGGGCCGCACCCGCCACAGCGCCCGCCTAAGCGCCTCGCAGCCCGCAGGCCGGTGCTCGTCGGTCCCGTCGCGGTGCGTCCGCGGCGGCGTATGCGTCACCACGACGTCCGTCGCCAGCGGGATGCCCTCCCACGGCGCGGTCGAGCCGCCGGCCGGGTCCTCGGGGGCGTCGTAGTAGAATGCCCAGAAGCCGTGGCGGGGCGAGTACGGCGAGCCGAAGACGGTGAACTCGGTGTGCGGCCCGGCGGCCGATGTCAGGCGGATGGTGGCGGAGGCGTGGGCGAGGTAGGTGATGGAAGGGGAGGAGGTGAAGAGCGAGAGGCAGCTCTCTGGGGACTGCGGGTTCTGGTTGTGAAAGGAGGGCCCGTGGTCGTTGTAAAAGGCAGAGTCGAGCGTGATGTCGTGATTCCCTGCATCAGGGCGTTAGATGTGCTTGAGTGTTGTCACCTCGCGGAGGCTACAGGCGATACCGGCGATGACAATCTTGGCTTCGAAGTCGGCGGCTTCGGGCCACTTGACCGTCTTTGAAAGCTGCAACGAGGTATCAATCTCGCGCTCTTACATTGTCTGTGAAACTCACCTCTGAATAGCTTCCCTGGTTGGTGAGGTCACCGGCGTGGATCAGAACGTCGCCTTTCGGCAGCTTGGGCGTGCAGTTGTGCGTATCCGAGATGCAGACGATCCTCGTCCGCCGCAGCCTCGGCGCCGCCATCACCGCGAGCCGTCTTTCGTCGCTCGTTTCACCGTCGATTCAAGGCCATCTGCGAAGATGTCCTCGGGGGTGCACTGGAACAGTTCGTGCGCGCCGTCTCAGACACGCCGGGCGGGGTTGCCGCAATTATCCTTTTGGGATGGCGGAGAAGACACTGTCGTCATGCGCTGGCTGCGGATCGGAACATACGTTTCTTCTTGCTGGGAGTTGATGGAGCTAAAGTAATTGGGATGTGGCTGGAGATCAGACGACGCCATCCCGCTGTTCTCGGATAAGACCGCAGCTCTGACCATCGACGTCTCAGCAACACCAGTACAATGATCAGATGATCAGAAAAGTATGAACGTACGACATAGCAGCCTTGCATTCTGGATAATATGTATTCTCTACCTTGGGCTCCCATCCATGACTCCAAGTCTCTCGGCTCATCCCCAGTTTCACCATCGTCCCCAGAATCCGAATGCAAAACTCATCATTGCATGAGGCCCGTTCTTGAGTCGCTCGCGTAATGGTTGCCGGGCTCCATATCCCGTTGTCTTTTATCTCTTCACAATCGCCTTGTCGTTCTAGAGTTCAGGAGTTGTGAGTGTGGACAGAGGCGTGGCCAGGTCTAGGGTAGCATCTGATTGCCAGCATCGGGCACGACGTGCCGTGGTCCTGAACTGTCTACAGATAATTTTCATCTTTAGATGTGGAATGTCAATGCATATGTTCCTAAGCGAGAGGATCTAGTCTTCTTAATACTCGTATTGTCGAGAGCTGGCACCGCTTTGACTGCCGCGGCACCGAAACGATGGCAAGGGACAGTGGGGACTCGAAGCAAGATTCACGTTGGTGCGTTCCGCATCAACGGTATGCAGACATTGCCGAATGGGCAATTTCTAGGCTGCACATTCGTATGTACAAAGTCCGAGTACTGTGGACTAAACAATATCAAGTGCTGCATCGATGGCTCGGCAACTCGGGTAGCTGCCAGGATCAACGGTCCCTGCAGGATCATGCACCTTGGCGGGTAGTGACGTGATATCATCTTCACATCTCAAAGGGATGGGAACGCATTGATCGTTACGGTACGATACGGAGTAGTAACAGCTGGCATGATGCAGAGCAATTCTTCGAATAACGGACTGTATGGCCGTGACAACCTCATGTGTGCTCTTGTGGTCAATGGAGCCGTTTGTGCCCCGTGAAAGCCGGGCCAACTCCGCAGGTATCGGCTGTTATAGCCAAGCCAATCAATGTCTCTGCAGATTATGACACGGGAGCGTGCCCGTTCTATCACGCGGCGAAACGCACGGCAGCAAATTGGCTGATGGATCGCTGGACCGGAGAGGCGAGATGAGCATCGATGCCACTAGGCCGCATTGCGCTGGTTGCTGGCCGAGCCCTGGTTCGGTTCCTGGCCGCATCCCAGACAATCATCAATTTCACACGCATCTCAGACCGCGGAGGGGACGATTGCATAACGAGACGGCCTGCGCGTTATTGCTTGCACGAAGCACCCGCTCGGAAGGGCGGCCAGTCGTAATTCAAGCGGATATGTTTGTACTTGGCAGTCCGTATGGCCTCGACGGTGAAGCCGTAACCTCTAATTACGCCTAGCCGGCCCACGCAACATGGTATTCGTAATATCGCGGTGACGATGGGGGCTTGTGGACCCATTACATCGTCTCTACTCGTAGTTGGACGACGCTCGGCTCTGTCTTCATCACCGCTGTTGGCCCCTTTGCGTCCCGGGAGACGTCGATAGTGTGCGGTCTGTGGTGGTATTGTCGAGCTCCCGCTGCAAGCCGGGTAGAACAAGTCTGTGCGCAACGGCCATCGAAGCCAAGGCCTGAATAGGAATGCTTGGAGCGAGCGGACGGCGAAGCGCATAAAATATAATAAAAACAATGAGCTCGTAAGCGCGCTGCCCAGCACTGCCGACCGGGAGGTTTCCAGTGGAAGAGTGACCTCTCATGCAGCAGCAAACCCCGACTACGAGTATTCCCTCGACACTGGTACTGGCCAAGACACCGTCAACGGCAGCGACTTGCAATAACAAGATGACGATGAACCACCGCACGGATACATTTACTCCGTACATGCCATGTAACACAGCCAAGCCGGAGGTCCAGTCTCGGGGGCCCCAGTGGAGGGACCGCCCCCAGTCCCACGGGGCCAGGCAGCGACCTCATTAACGCTGGGGCCACTGACGAGCTCCCTACGCCGCCACCGAGGGCTCCCAGCGCAGCGCTCCATGTACTGTGGACACGGGGCAGCCAACCGCTGCGCGGCGCTGCCAGGGCAGCACCAGCCTCCTCCATATTCCAGCAACGCTCGGCACACTTCAGCTTGTCGGCTCCCTGTCCCGGTCCAGCTCTCCTCGCCTCGCCTCCCCTCTCCTGCAACACCAATTCCTCTGCCCTCTTCTGCCGCCGCCGACGTGTCGACAGCTTCATCGGCTTGCGGCGACTCCATTCACTCATTTGCGAGCCGCGGCCGCCGCGGCTCCCCGCCTAGTGTGTCCATCAGCGGCGAAATTGCGCCCCTGATCAGATGCTCCTCGCTCGCCGGGATCCAATCTCAACAAGCTTCGGGGACGCACGACGGCCGCATTCGACGTGAACCGGTGCTGGCGAGCACGTTTTCCCTTCCATCCGAACCCAATCCTGGGCGTCACTTTGCGATCCGCTCCCGTTGGACTCGTGCGCCGTTGTCGCCCACCACTCCTTGCCTCCTATTCGACACCATCGCTGGCGCCTCACGAACATCACGCATTAAGGGGCAGCGGGGGGCCCAGCCGACGCCATCGCCATGGCTGCCATGTCGTCAGCTCCAACGGCTCCAACGGCCCTGACGCCCCCGAGTAGCAGCCATGGGGAGGAGGCGCCGTGGGAACATTCTGGTGCCCAATTCGAGGTGAGTTGCCGCGGGCGTAGGCGCCAGGGAGATGCTCCGATGCAGCTGTCCTATCCGCACGGGTCCATGCAGCACGGGTGAATTGAATTGCCATTGACCGCTTTGTTGCAGAACGCGATTCACGACAAGACCGGCTCGGCTGCGCCGCTCGAGCAAACACACAGAGTCCCGTTTGGCTCGCAAAACGGCAACGTCCTTTCGTCTTCGTACCAGCCCGCCAACGACCACCACGGCTTCGACATGGCTGCCCGCAAGATGCACTCGGTCGATAACCTGAGCGCAGCGCGGTGGGACAAGCCCACGGACGAGAGCGTCCTGTCCCCGCCGCTGGCGATTGAGCCAAAGACGGGACGGGCGGGCTCCTCCGACTGGCCCTTGCACGCCCAGCAGAATACCATGGGAGACGAGCAAAAACGGCCGATACACCAGACTTTGGGGCTCGAGGTCCGCCGCGAGGATGATTCGAAATGGATCCACCGCGACAAGCTGGCCAAGATCGAGAGCGCCGAGCTCCAAGCCGCGGGCATCTTCGTCCCCAGATCCAGAGCCCCCAGCAAGCAGAGGCGAGAGCAGAGCCAGAGCCGCCTCGCCCGGGGAGGCGATTCCGTCGACATGAGCAACAGTCGGCCCAGGAGGGACTCTGCGACTTTTGAGCAGCCGGCAGTGGCAGCCACGGAAACTACGGCGCCCCTCTGGGACCTCAGGACGCCAGAGGAAATTGCCGAGGAGGAGGCACACGCCTACTTTGCCTCCAACGGCAAAGGCGGATCTCGCATCCCCGTGGCCAAGACGAGCCCTGCGCCCATTCCCGTGGACTACCTGGAACGTGGAGCGCCGGCGGCACGCAGGCTAAACGACAACCCCGAAGGTGACTTGATATCGTACCCGAAACCTCGATCCCGAAGTGCCAGTCTCTCCGTCAGCGACCAGGCGAGCACCGCCACTGGGTCACGCACGGCCGCGAAGCGATCTGTGACGGAAACGTCGCCAAAGAAGAACACGCCGCGCAAGACGTCGACTGCTTCCAAGAACAGCCTAAGCACCGGGCGGCCAAAGACGCGATCGGGGCCCATCAGGGACGCGTCCAGCACCAGGCCTTCCACCAGAGCAGGCGAGATTTTCGCGGCGAGCAAGCAGCCCGAGGGCGACCCGCCGTGGATGCTCAACTCGTACAAGCCCGACCCGCGATTGCCTCCCGACCAACAGCTGCTCCCTACCGTGGCGAGGCGGCTGCAGCAGGAAAAGTGGGAAAAGGAGGGCAAGTTCGGCGACGTCTATGACAAGGAGTTCCGGCCGCTCAACGACAACGAACTCCTGAGGCCGCCCGAACCTGAGCCAGAGCCAGAGACCACCGGCCCAGTCGAAGAGGAGCACCCGCGGCAGTCGAACGAATGGCCACTCAAGGCGGGCGTCGTCAAGAGCCCGACTCTGCGGCAGGGCTCCTACTCGACGATGCCCAAGATCTCCGACAAGCAACCTCTCAGCCCCATAGCGAGCCCCCGAACTCCCGTCACGCAGCAGCCGATGCCGGCACCTCAGATACAGGACAACACCCCGGCAATGCCGGAGCAGCCTGTAGACGAAAAGAAGGGAGGCTGCGGGTGCTGCGTGGTCATGTGAGGCCGCACTATACCGCGGTCTGCACTCGGAAGAACCCGAAGTCCCGGCTTGTAACTAGAAACGGACCGAGACGCAGTTGAACGGACATTCGACGACTCTTCACAACCATTCACGACGTTACGACTATTGACTACCCCAAACCCTGATTTCAGCCATTGTGTTACTTTACCCCATCATCTCAGCCACCTTTCAGCATCAGCTCAGCGGCCCATTGCTTCTTTCCTTTGTCGAGCTTCCCATGTTGCGGGGTCTGAGCCAGACGGCGATGACCACCGCAGGGCAGATATACTGCCAGGCATCTTATCGCATGGCCCAGGATATCGCATGCCCGTCTACTGTTCGATGCCGGTCCAGGCCCCGGAATCCTCCGGTTTTGTACGCATTGTAATCACGCAACCCTACCCTTGTTCTCCCCGACTGCACTTCCCTTCTACTGTTTTCATTCGCATTCTTGGCAGCCAGCTTGGTGTTTCTTGATCAACTTTTCAAGATGAGGGCCTTGGTTTGGTGTGAGATGGAGAAAACGGACATTCGCCTTGTCTTCTGAACCGAGAGTCCTCACGACTCATTGACCGACAAGCACACTGCCCCGGCAGGTGCCGCGAACATGGAGGGAGCCGAGGCTCATGTGACATAGATACCCCCTCTAACGAGGATGGATTGGGAGTTGGCAGAGGAGTAGCCGAGAACAACGAGAGGTACTTCGTACTACCTGCATTGACGCGCTTGATGTGTGAGGATGAGCGACGAGGCCGTGGAGCGGGACGCCTCGATCGGATGGCGGCCCCGTATCTGGCCGGCAGTGTCGGCTGGACAGCGGCTCACGCCGATCAGGGCAGCCGATGCACCCGCGAGCAATGACAGCATGTTCCACTGCAGTGCTCTTCCAGGCTCAGGCTCCAGCGTATACCTTGC
Source organism: Tolypocladium nubicola (assembly GCA_024340505.1). Classification (NCBI taxonomy): domain Eukaryota; kingdom Fungi; phylum Ascomycota; class Sordariomycetes; order Hypocreales; family Ophiocordycipitaceae; genus Tolypocladium; species Tolypocladium nubicola. The sequence goes on from JALHCA010000336.1 coordinate 16,767, forward strand.
GAGTGTTATTATGTACTGAAGGTACCGTGGCCACGCGATCGAGCAGGCCGGCTAGAGCAACGAGCGGGTGCAGCTATACGTGTCGTGGCGCAATTGCCCAGAGGATGGAAACGTTGGGCCGCATGCGAGACACGGAATGAGAACGGAGGGGTTGAGCTGGGAGAGGCGACGCAAAGCAGGCTCTGAGCTGGGCTAGATCTGAGATCTGCTGGCGTCGGGGTTACATCATCGATGATGGCAGGCTCAGAGGCAGAGTCCACTCCGGTGCCGAGCTCCGGGGCTGGTGTGCCACGCGGAGGTTCATAAAGCTGGACAGAGCCCGTTTGCCGTCGAGGGCTTTCTGCAGTTGCCGAGCTCGATTGAACCTTGAGCTGAAAATCGACTTTTGCAAGTGAAGGCTTCTGCCCTGATTATAGACGCAATGATTCACCAACACGGCGATGGGCACGACATTCCCATCCAGTACCGGATTCACAAGTAAGCGCACTTCAGTTCAACATTGTCCCTTCACCCTTACCGTCACCTCTAACACGGAGAAAGACCCGGCGCCTGGCTGCCCGCGGACCACCGCGTCCACCGCGAGTACCTCCGCCGCGTGACGGGGCACGTCGACGCCCACCCGGCGACGGAGCTGACGCCGGCGCTGGCCGACTTCAAGCGCTTCATCGAGGAGACGCCGCGGGTGTACATGTACTTTTCGCTCATGTTCGACGAGATCCCGCGCAAGCACCCGTACTGGCGGGACCCGACGGGCACGCCGCAGATCCGCGACTACGAGCACATGCTGCAGGTGCTGAACCACATCGTCACGCGCGCGCCAGAGTGGACGGACGCGGCGGAGAGCGTGGGCGTCGTGGGCGTGCCCATGTGTGCCATCTTCGACTACCCGATGGGGACGGCGAGGTGAGTGTCTGGGACCGCTGTCTCGGCCGGAGACGGGCCGGCGCTGACGAGTGGCAGCGGACACGCGGCGTTCCTGGACCCGGACGTGAACAGGATGCTCAAGAAGGTGCTCAACGAATGGGGCAAGTTCCTGCAGGTGAGTCGCCGAACGCCCCGGACGAGGCACGGGTCGACGGACTGACGTGCGAAGACGCCCGCGTCGGCAGAGGTCCTCGGGGACCACAAGCTGGGCTGGTTCGGAGAGACCGGGCTCGGCGACCTGATGCAGGTCGCCAACGCGCCGTGCGAGTCGTCGATGAAGTTTGAGGAGATGTACATCTGCGACCCGTCGGCCAAGCACTACGGCTACAAGTCGTGGGACGGTGCGTGTCCAGGCGTCCCTCTTTCACAGCACGAGACTCACCGGGACCAGACTTCTTCACGCGTCGGCTCCGCGACGCGGCGCGCCCCGTGGCGGCCCCCGGCGACGACGCCGTCATCGCCAACGCGTGCGAGTCCAGGGTGTACCACGTCGCGCACGGGGTGCGCCTCCGCGACCGGTTCTTCGTCAAGGGCCAGCCCTACTCGCCGCTCGACATGCTCGCGCACGACCCGCTCGCGCAGGCGGGCTTCGCCGGCGGCACCGTCTACCAGGCGTTCCTGTCGGCGCTGTCGTACCACCGCTGGCACGCGCCCGTGGGCGGCGTGGTGCGCCGCGCCTTTGTCGCCGAGGGCACGTACTTTAGCGAGCCGCTCTTCGAGGGCGTGGGCGAGCCCGGCGCCGAGGCCATCGACGCCGATGGGCTCAAGCACGGCCAGGGGTACCTGTCTGCACTGGCGACGCGGGCGGTCATCTTCATCGAGGCGGACAACGAGGACGTCGGGCTGATGGCCTTTATCGGCATCGGCATGGACGAGGTGAGCACGTGCGACGTCACGGTCAAGGAGGGCCAGAGGGTCGAAAAGGGCCAGGAGCTGGGCATGTTCCACTTCGGGGGGTCGAGCCACTGCCTGCTGTTCAGGAAGGGCGTGCGGCTGGAGGGCTTCCCGGAGATCGGGAGGGATGCGAACGTGCCGGTCAGGGCGAAGCTGGCAGTGGTCAAGGGCGGGCGATGAGCATCTCTGTAGATTGATGGCTCTTCTAATTGTATACGCGTGTATCTTGTTTGCAGTCGACGGGGGGCCCTTGGTCCCGTGCGGGTACCGACCCAAGCTGATGCGGCGACGTGACTGATTTAAGCTGTAGTCCAAGGAAAGATTGTGAAGAAGAGATGGCGGCTGTATAATCCAGGGCAATAGAGGAGCAGAAGCATCAAGGGAAAAGGAACGAGTCTCATCGATTCATCAACGTCTATTCTCACCACACGTCTCACTTCTTGGCATCCTCCTTCATCCCGCTCTGCACCCAGTTCCGCGCCACCTCGGCCTTCCTGTCGAGCTCCTCCTCAGTGAGCGCGTCGTTCTCAAACGCCGTGTGCGGCGCGGGCACGTGGCGGCCCTGCTCGAAGCCAGGGCGCGCGAGCAGCGTCTGCAGCCACTTTTCGAGGTGCGGGAACTCGTCGAGGCTGATTCCGGCCCAGGCTGGTCGGGCGTCAGGTCAGCCGTCACGTTCGCAGGGTTGGCCTGAGAGACGGGACTTACAGTGCGAGGCGACCCAGCCCCAGCAGGATATGTCGGCGATGGTGACGCGGTCGCCGACGAGGAAGCCCGAGGGCGACTTGGCGAGGTGCGTGTCCATGGTGCGGTAGAGGCGGCGCGTCTCGTTGTAGTAGCGGTCGATGCCGTACTGGATCTTCTCGGGGGCGTATCCTGCGCCGTGTTAGTCGACGAGAGCTGGAGATTTTGAGATGCCGGAGTCTTCTGAGATGCTCAATTCTTCTGTACTTACTTTTGAAGTGATTCAATTGCCCCTGCATAGGTCCTGTCGTGATGTTAGAATGCGCAACCAGGGATAGCATCTTCCTACTCGCCCAAGCCGCCCATCTGCCACATCAACTGCGCAAGTCAGCCCGCGCCTCGACCACGTCCGGAGCGCGACCTACCCAGCTCGTCACCTCCCAGTGCTCGGCCGTGCCCCGCGGGTACGACACCTTGTGGTCCTTGTCGTACCGGTCGACGAGGTACTCGAGGATGGCGCCGCTCTCGAAGACGCGGATCAGCTGCCCGTCGGGGAGCCGGTCCGTGATGGCGGGGATGCGGCCGTTGGGGTTGATGTCGAGGAACCACGGCTCCTTTTGCTCGTTCTTCATCATCTCGATGCTGTGCGTCTGCGCGCGCGTCAGCCACCTCGCTGCGCGGCTGCGTCGCGGCCTACCTTGTATTCCAGCCCCAGCTCGGCGAGCAGGATGGAGGCCTTGATGCCGTTGGGCGTCGCCGCCGTGTAGAGCGTGATGTCGGTCTTGGTGGCCATGGTGACGAGCTGCTTGCCTAGCTGTTCGAGGCGCGATGTCATGTCCCGCTGGAACGTACCGAGGATGCGTCTTTATAGAATCGACTCGCAGCGCCGTGGCCTCGGAGGTTGAGACGGACCAGTGCGGCTTGGTAATCCGCCCGGCCCGCTCGCAGCGCGTGCTTAGAAATCTGGTGCCACCGTCACCACGTCACCACGTCGTAGCGGCCCGCGATGCGAGGAATGCGGAGTCGAGAGCTGGCAGGTCCGCGCGGGATTGATGGGGAGCTACGAATCTGGATATCGGGACGCGGAGTCCACGGCGCGCGTTGCTGACATGGAGCCGGAGATGACGGATCTGATATACTTGACCTTCAGTCTCGATTGCAACAATGGGAATTTCTAATGATATCCTTGATGCTTCAGGGCCGGTTCTCGGGGGAGTTTACGCCAGAACCAGCAAATCAGCTGCAAAAGACGTCGACATCCTCCAATCAGTTGCTGGTGTAGTAGTTCACCGCCAGAACCTGCCCCAGGCCGATCTGCCTCTCCCAGTCGTCCAGGCTGAACCTCATCCTCCTCAGGCTGCTCCAGTTGCCCAGCTTGGCCCCCTCCGGCGGCGCGTGCGCCCCGACGTCGAACCCGGCCGGCTGCTCGTACAGGAAGAAGCAGTACCGGTGCGGCGCGCTGCCCGGCGGCGGCCCGGGCCCGAGGTAGTTGGCGACGAACGGCCCCGTGGCCGTCAGCGCGCGCGCGCGTCCGCCCTCGGCGTGCCCGGCCCGGAGGCCCGGCTGGAGCCAGTGCAGGACCGGGCCGAGGACGCCAAAGGACGGGAACGGGGCGTCGAGGTCGAGGCCCATGACCATGTAGGTGCCGTCGGGGTCGGGCACGGCGAAGCTCAGCTCAGGCGTGTCCTGCGCCTCTACGTGGGATGGCGTCAGCGTTTGTGAGTATCTGGATCAACGCGATGCTCACCGGCTCGGGGGATGTACTGTCCCGGCTCGACGACGCGCGCGCCCAGTGCGACGCCGAGGATCTTGGACTTGTCCGCTTCGATGAGGGCCAGTCCGGCCTTGACGCTCTCGTTGGAAGGCATTCTGGGCAAGTGAAGGAAATCTCGATGGATTGGGACGAGAGAGCAATCTCATCCACCGGGACGAGACATATTATATTGCGAAGCTTGGACACAGCGGTATTGTTTGCTGCAGCTGTTGGCTCGTCGGTTGGTTGGGTGTGTCGTGAGTCGTAGCGTCATGTTAATGGACTGGAAGTGCCAACCGCCAGTTCCAACCAGAAGCCACGTCCCGATAGTACATGTCAAACATGGGCAAGCAGGTGAAGTCAACTTGGTCTTTGAGAAATGCCCTGGTAGATGCACGAACGGATGATCCTTGCGGTGTGAGACGTTAGTCATCCCCGATGGCGACATTGGCGACTTCGGAGGGATCATCCATCTCCGCCTGCGCACCCAACACCTCAACGACCGTTTTTGCACAGCGACTCCTCCCCGTGTCAATGAGCATTGGATATCGCTGCCCGTAGCATCCCCTGCCGGATCCGCCTAGACCACGCCGACCTCCGCGAGCCATGCCGCGCGCCGACGAAGCGTCGACCTCGGGCGTCGAGGCCTGGACAGATGACCACAACGCCCAGGTCGACCACCCGCACAGGCTGAGCGACGACGCCGAGGGCTCGCGTCCCGACAGACCCCTGCTCGAGGCCCCAGACGACGACGCGTGGAAGCCGCCCCGGGGCTTCGCCTGGATCCAGGTCGCCATCATGCTCAACGTCTTCCTCAACGGCTTCGACGGCACCATCACCGCCTCCACCTACGCCGTCATCAGCTCCGAGTTTGACGCGGCCAACACCGCGTCCTGGCTGACGACCTCGTACCTCGTCACTGCCGCCGCGTTCCAGCCGCTGTATGGCCGGGTGTCGGACATTTTCGGCCGCCGCGTGTGCTTCTTCACGTCCACCGTCACCTTTGCCGCCGGCTGTCTCGGCTGCGGCGCGGCCAGAAACGTCGTCTTCCTCAACGTCATGCGCGCCTTGACGGGCTTCGGCGGCGGCGGGCTCATGACCATGGGTTAGTCCTCCGCCTCCCCGGCGTGCCGTTCGGCCACTGACCCTGTCGTAGCGACAATCGTCAACTCGGACATGATCCCGTTCCGCAAGCGCGGCATGTACCAGGCGATGCAGAACGGCGTGTTCGGCTTCGGCGCCATTGCCGGAGCCTCGTTTGGGGGCACAATCGCCGACCGCATTGGCTGGCGGTGGTGCTTCCTGCTGCAGGTCCCCATGTCCGTCATGGCGTTTGGCGTGGGATGGCTGGTGCTGAAGAACCAGACGGGCGGCTTCTCGCTCGACGACGGCCTGGGCGCCGTGTGGGAAAAGGTCGACTTTTCCGGTTCCCTGCTGCTCGTCGTGGCCATCTCGATCCAGCTGGTTGGGCTCAGTCTTGGTGGCAACGAGTTGCCGTGGACCAGTCCCTGGGTGGTTGGATCGCTGGTTGGCAGCGTCCTGCTGTTTGCGCTCTTCCTGCGGGTGGAAGCGGCGACGACTGCGATTCCTGTCATTCCGCTGCGGATGCTCAAGGGACGATTGCCCATCGCGACGCAGATCGCCAATGTCTGCGCCGGCATGGCAGCGTACGGGGTAGGTCTCCGAGACTTGATGAAGAACCCGCCGCTAACTTGTGACAGTATCTCTTTATGCTCCCCCTGTTCTTCCAGGTGGTTTTGCTTGACTCGGCCACGAAAGCTGGTGCGCGTCTCACCATTCCCTCGCTGGCCACGCCAATCGGTGGCCTGATAGCAGGCATCGTCATGTCCCGCTGGGGACGGCTGATTCCCCTCATGCGCTGGGGCGTCGTTCTGATGGCAATCGGCAACGCCTTGGTCACGTCGTTACGGTTCACCGACTCTGCTTGGAAGTACATCGTGTACATCTTCCCGGCCAACCTCGGCCAAGGCATCGTATACCCGTCGATTTTGTTTACATCGATCGCCACTTTCGATCACGCAGGTACGCTCAGCGATTCATGATAATCGAGGCGTCTTACTGATGCTTCCTCAGACCACGCCGTCTCGGCGTCGACGGTGTACCTCGTCCGGTCCCTCGGCACCGTCTGGGGCGTCTCGGTCACCTCTGCCATTGTGCAAACCTCGCTCAGCGTCCGTTTACCGGATGCTTTGGGCGTGATACCAGATAAATGGACAGTAGGACCTTTTCTTTACACCGTCTCGTCATTGCGTCTTGTTTGCTTGCGCTGCAGGTTGAATGTGCTGGTGCTGACCTGGCTTAGGTGATTGACAAAATCCGCCACTCGGTCGACGCTCTGCGGGACCTGCCCCCCGATGTGCAGCTCAAGGCTCGGAAGGTGTACTACGAAGGTATCCGCTACGCTTTCGGGGCGTCGACTGCCATCGCCGTGGTGGCAGTCTGCGCGGCGTTTGTGGCCAACAGGGGCAACCTGCGCAAGACTCATTGAGTCTTCACTGACACCCGCCGGATAGATTCGAGGTGAAAGTTTGCAAGATCGTCCATTGGGACTATGAGCTGGTGAAAGGTAGTCGACGGTGCGTATATCACACGTCGATGACAGGCATGAACAAAGAGAGATTGGGGTCTGGGAGCCGATGCGATGGGACCGAGATAGATGAAATACCCGACACCCCTTTCCAGTTGTCAATTGTTGTTGCATGCCACAACAGCTACAGTAGTGGTCAACAAGACCTCAAGTTCAGAGATAGTTAACGTAGATTGCAGATGGTTCAGACGGAACACATCTTCGCACATTTCGGTACTCTACGACGGCCCAAGAGTAGGAACCGGACTTCGACTAGCATGCATTGCCTGGTACCCTAGCTCCCGCTTGTACGACAAGCCGCTCATCACTCCACTGAAAGCGACCTGGGATTCCACAGGGGAGCTTCAAACTGGTGCCTCTTGACCCCTTCGACGCTGATCTTGACACCTCCATCAGCCCAAGAGAATGGCGACCCTAGACCTAGTTCACAGCCTAATTTAGCTGATGCAACGAAGCTGGTTGCTGCATGATGGAGTATTCTGTCCTGAATCTCAACCGGAAGAACGTTGATTGTACTCGGTTCTGGCTCGGTGCAGGTCGTGTTGGTCGCCCAGAGAATCATGTCGATAGCAGATCAGAAGCAGGAATATCGCCGAATAGCGTCTCGCGTCTTGTCCACACTAGCTCACCCCCGTTTGCCTTGCAAAGAATGACTTGCCGAAGAGTCAGGGTGGCATACGTTACCAAATTGGCTGTAGAATCTCTGAGCGACAGATTCGTGTTCATGTGGCGTCGTACCAACTTGAGGCCGTCCCGGGCATCTTGTGCTAGGGCAAACCAAGACGATCTGGCTTGGACGAGAGTCGCCTCAGGGGTCTCCCAGCTTGGCAGGTCTACCAATTGAACATATGGTCCCCCATTAGAGATATGTTCAAACCCCCACGCGCTCTAATATCGAACTCCATTCTTGAGATCCAGATGGTGGCAACTGATGGAGAAAGGAAAGTTGTCGGCCAGTTGGTTGCACTCACAACCAAGCGGCCGTGAACTACCTTGCCCAATGCCCACGGCCCCCCGGAGGCACTGACGACGTATTTTGCGCAACAACGATTAAATGTCCGCTCCAGTCCCACAATGATTCGACGTTCTTTTCGCGAATACCATTTCCAGCAAAGGTATTGAAGTAAGTTGAAGACTATAGCCGCTGTAATACAGCGACAGCTGGGGCAAAGGGTATGACGGGCAGATTGAGCTAGTAGGGCCTTTTGGTCTCGCCCTGAGCATCACGTCCCGGCACAACCAGCGTCCCACGCAGTGTTGTGGTATTTTGAGTCATGATGGCTCATCCACAGGTTGAAGCCAGCGCGAGACACGACGTGCGCCAAAGAGAGAGATCCACAATCCGCGACGACAAGAATAAAGACAAACGGCAATTAAACATCCCTTGTCAGCTCTCAGAGTTTCGGGAGAAAGTGACAGCGACTCCATGGCTACCGAATCCAACCATGCCGTCGTCTTTGGCGCAGCTGGCCTGCTGGGCTGGTCCGTCGTCAACCAGCTCCTCGCAAACTACCCCGGGGTTGGATCATTTTCGCACGTCGCCGCCGTCGTCAACCGGCCGGTGTCTGAGCAGGACCTGCGGCTGCCAGCGGCATCGCCTGAGCGGCCCGGGTTCCAGGTCGTGTCCGGCGTCAATCTGCTGCAGGGCACGGGGGATGACTTGGCGCGCCAGTTGAAGGACAAGGTACCTGGTGTCGATGAGATTACGCATGTGTTTTACTTTGGTATGTAGATACTCTCAGATGCCGGGCTGCGTTGTGAGTAATGGTCTGACGGGCGTAGTCTTCTCGGCGCTCAACGACGATCACATCCGGGAGTGCCAGATGAACTGCGAGATGATGCAGAGGGTTGCCGACGCATTGAACATTCTGTCCCCGGCTCTCAAGTCCATTGTCTACTCTGGCGGCACAAGAGTACGCAGAAGTCCCGTCACAGCACTACCGTCACTGACGACTCCAGGGCTACGGAATCTACGCACCGGGCGGGACGTTCAAGGCGCCGCTGGAGGAGTCGCTGGCTGACCAGCTGCCCGAGGACTATGCCAGAAGCTGCGCATACCCCTGGTTCAGGCACATTCTCACCGAGTCAAGCCACGACCGCGACTGGACCTGGACCGAAGTATGTCCCGACGCAGTTGTCGGGTTCAGCCCAAACGGCTCGGGGTTCTCCCTTGCTCTCCACTGGGCGCAGTATTTGTCGCTATTCGCTTACAACCACGGTATCCGTCCAAACAGCAGCATCTCCAGGGCTGAAGTCGAGGTTCCGTTCCCGGGCTGCGACGAGGCACTCGACGGCAAGTTCACGCCCGTCTCGAGCAGGACTCTCGGGCGAATCGCGATCCACGCGGTGCTGAACCCGGATTCCTGCGGCGGAATGGTCGTCAACGCGGCCGACGACGAACAGCCGACGACGTTCCGCTACGTCTGGCCCGCCATCGCATCCTGGTTCGGGCTCGTGGGCGTCGGTCCCTCGGGCGATGCCCGCGCGCTGACGCCGGGCGCGTACGTCGCCAAGTACAGGCACGTCTTTTAGGAGGGCGGGAGGCACAGGGCGGTGACGTGCGGCGTGGGAGCGGGAGGTGCGCAGCTGGACGGCGTGGGCTGGTGGCTGACGTTTGATCGGCAGCTGAGCCTGGAGAGGCTGCGAGCTTTGGGGTTCGGAGAGCGGAGGGATCCGGTCGAGGGCTGGCTGGAGGCTTTCGAGAGGTTTAGAGATGCGGGTATTATTCTGTAGCGGTTGGGAGTTCACGGGGCAGAGGCTAGGAGCACAGATGGATGAAGCGTTTCTCTTACGAAGCGAGCAATCTCTTGGTTGGTTACATACCATCAAATCCTCTGCCCGTCGGCAAGCTACCATCCAGGTTTCTCAGGCGGTATGAGGCCTGCCCGATGCAGGACCTTGACGGCTCTCGCCACCTGGGCAGCACTTTGGTGGTTTCCCTCCTGCACCATCACCACCAAATATCCAGCTTCAAGTTGGAGGTATATCGCAACGCCTGCCTCACCCGGCGTGTCGTATTTATAAGCTGGATATTGGCCCCGTCTAAACGAGCCTTCCAGCGGTGTGCTGTCTCAAAGTTCGAATACGGATAGAGAAGGTGAACTCACACAACATCCGAGTATTACAAGGAGACTACCTCTCTTCTGACCACCGAATCTAAACAAAATCACCGCATCTGACCCACAAGTCGAGAGGATGGTTGTAAAGTCGAGACATTGCGGAAACAATTCATTCGCGTTGAGGCTCTCTATCATGTCGGCAACCTTCTAGCACGGCTCTGTGCCAACGTCAACTTGTAAGCGGCTTAGATCCTTCAGGTAGAAACAATCAAAGTTCAGGTTAATTGAGATGTTGCCTAACAAGATACAGGGCACTGGTGGCCAAATTTTTGACCCGGGCTGTCACCAGGATTAACAGGTCACTCTTTATCTTCCCATGGACGTTTGGTCCAAAGACGCTTGAGCGTCGGTGTTGAGTTGGTCCTGGAAACAGCCCGGCGATCGCAAGACAGACTAGGGGAGATCAACGATGCGATGGTGGAAGCCGGGAGGGCGATGGTGATGGTCTTGCATCACCCCCTGTTTGGCGTGATTCACGGCTTGCCTTTCCGCCACGAGCAAGAAAGCGAGCAGGCAGGGCTTAGTGTCGTATCTTCGGTCCATGGCCCCGGCGGCGTTGCGGTAGCCTTGTACGACTTGCTGAAGGCCTCGCTGGTGAGGCCCTAGGGGCGGGAGGTGCTTTCTGTTGACAACGGGGAGATTTCCCGTACAGACCGAAACAGGTGATCGGAGGGTTGGGGCTACTTCGACTCGGTTCTGCTTGGGCATCAAACCATGCGTTGGGAATGCCGCGTTGGTGAGCGGCCTGGTGCGACAAGTACCTTCTGGTTCAGCGCTGGATACCAAGGGAAATGAAACCATATGAGACGGCAGTGGGAGTCCGTGTACCCGCCGTCTTGTCTGCTGGATGGCAGCAACACGATCCAGGGCATCAATTGCAACCTACGTATATTCTGCACTTATTCGTTGAAATGTCCCTTGCGTCGACACCGGCATTCATCACTCTGAACTGCCGCTGCTGCAGCCTCTGCCTCCTCCGCCTCCTCTTCCTCCCTCTCCCGGCACTCCTCAATGATCCTCTCCCGCTCCAACCTTACCGGCGGTGCAAACCCGTCGCAGCCCTCCCAGCGGCCCGGAGCTACTCACCCAAGAGCCGTGGTACTTGGGAAGGTATTTCCTATCGACCCAGCTTGTTGAACCTTTTTGTAACCAGCAGCCTCACAGCTATAGTGAATGTCGGCATCGCAGTCGACGCAGCTGGGATCACCATGATTGGGTAGTAGAGGGGGTCAAAGATCTGGCTGCATCAATTCCTTCTGGCCGTCCAGTCGGCATAGCACGACCTGAGGACCGCGACCATCTTGAGCCGCGATTTGGTCAACAATCTCGAGGTAAGGTATCGAGTCGTCCGGATGGGGTCTCCCCGGCGGCGGAGGGCTGTGCAGAAGATACTGGACACGGCTGGGAGGACTTCGTCTCGCTCTGGCAGAACTTCTTCACGTCGGTGTGGCCTGGTAAGCCAGGGTGCCCGAACGGAGGCGGTGGAATATGCCGGCGAATCTGCAGCGTCAAGCCGCTGCAGTAGGGCAACGGAGGCGGGGGATTAGCCCTATTGGCAGGCCTCGAACTGGACGCCACCGGCCCATTGCAGAGGTGTGCAGGTCGAGTAGGTGCTGGAGGTCGTGAGAAGATGTGCAGGAAACGGAACCAACAAGGCACGTGACACGAGGCGGTTGCACGAACATGGTCAAGTACATGTGTCACCTGCATGGACCTGCAGGTGATTTGAAAGCAGCGACGGCCTTATGGGAAGTGAATATGAGGGGACCGTCATGAACGTGTAATCGTTGATGTTTGAGTAAGAGTATCGGAATGGGAGGACAATGATGAACGTGCAGTACGTGAAGACAAATACCACTTGACGGGTTGCTGTTGTTAGAGCAGCGAGCCGTCTTTGCAGCTCCATCTTACGCGCCTCTGCAACACCATCGATTGCCTCACTGACACCCAATGTCGTGGGCCGACCGGTAATAGCTCCAATGATAGCCCATTAATGTCGAGTGTAAATTCTTCGGCTGCATCTGACACCGAGAAATGGCACACGAAACACCAACAAAGAAGCAGCACCTCCATTGAACAGTACAACCTGCAGCTCGCAGACCAAAGCAGCGCAACACCGTTCGCCAGGCGCAAGGAGCCCTACGATGCAGGAAGTCACCCGGCATCGACACACAAACACCGTCTTTAATCAGGCACCTCGCATAACCACAGGCACAGCGCACATCGAATGTCGAATGTCAAGTTGCTATCACGACTCCCCCACTAAGTCCTGCCAAGCGCGGATCAAAGCTCGCCTCACCAAGCCCCGACACAGGCACCGCCAGCACAACACGCAATCCACCCCATCAACCCGCAACCCCCTGCTAGACCTCACTCAATGCCTCTAAACCGCCTAAAAGCCCACAATGCCTCCGAGCTCACCATCCCAATCCATCCCTTGACAGCTGGCTGGCACGTTTCTGCTTCCTTTCTGCCCATGCCATCAGCCACCCCCACCACGCCCAGGCGAGGGGCTTCCCGTGGTGAGGGCCACATGCCACATGGCACCCCCGGAAAGAAGCCCCATCCGTAGGGCTGAAGCGGGCATTTTCCCGGGTCGATCAACCGGCGGGCGTGGGCTGCGTGAGGTCATTTGCTCCCGGCCGCGGGACCGCGGGAGAGCGACGTGCAGCGCAGCGGCAGGGATCGGACGCAAACGGGCTCCGGGTGTCGTTGCATTGGCGCCAATGGCGTTTGCAGTCACCGTTCAGCGCATGTACAAGCCGCGTCTCGGACGGGTCAAGGAAATTGCATTGTCCCATCGCAGCATCCACGCGGATGCAATACCGACTATCTGGTCCCCTCCGCCACTGAAATGAAATGCATCGGCAAGCGGGTTGTGCCGCGGCCGCCTCCCCGGGTATCCACCTCAGGCGCCGAAGCCAGCAAAGAACTCCTCGACCTGGCAGGCAGTCCTCTCAAAGATGGCGCCGCCCCGGTCTCCTTCCTCATCCAAACGGCTGCGGGTGGCCTGTATGATGATCCAAATCACCCTTGCCCGTCGTCAGCTCCAACCTCAATCTCTCCGTCGACGGACAGATCAATGAAAAACGCCAAAACATGCATATCCCAAAACCGTACCTTCGAACCAGTGGCAGCATGGCCGACCAGGTTGACAGAAAGGCAGCGAGACCAAGGAGAAGAAAAAGAAGCAAGGAAAACGTGGAGTGGGGTGACGTGTGTCGCAATGGGGTCATCCGTGTGTTGCACTCCGGGTATCGCGCGGTGAGAGGTCCCTATGCTCTGGTGTATCGAATGAGCCGTCCGTGCCGTGATGCTATGTAGTGCCGATTGTGCCGTAGAAAAAAGAACACCAAAATTAGAAATCCGAGTAGACCAAAGGAGCTTGGCCGGTAACCAAACCGGCGCAGCCGGCGTGGTAGCGGCGAGCCATACTGAAATCAAGGTCAAACCGCTACATAAAAGCGATGTGATGCGTCGTAAGCGTCAACTTCATGAGTAGAGATATCGTGCGCGAGTCGTGCCGTGAAGTGGTGTGCGCGAGGTTTGCGGTAGATGATGCATCAGGCCTACAGGAACCTTCGCACCCAGCCCGCGTCGAGCCAGCCCACCCTGTCAAAGGCGGTCCAGAGCTTCGAGGCCTTGTTGACGTCAATCTTGCACGCCTGCTGCGCGTCCGTCTTGCGGAACTCCTTGCCCGTGCGGAGGCACTGCAGGCGGCGCTCAAAGATGCGTCGCTTGCTCGTCAGGTACGTGGCGCAGTCGAGCCGGAGATTGCCAGCAAGCACCACCTCGTCCGGGTGCAGGAGATGCGTGTTGGGGTCGTTGCTGAGGTCAATGGGCTGGCCCTTCCAGTCCACCTTGAGGCTGTTGGACCGGTTGGGGAGCGAGTCGAAGGGCGGGCAGTAGTCGGGCAGCGCGTCAAAATCCTTGTCCTCGCGGTTTGGCGCGACAATCCGACGAGACGGTTCTGGCGTGGCGCTAACACGGCCGGCGGGTCTCGCGGGTCTCGCAGGTGTTGTGGATGCCGAGCTGTTGCGGATCTGCCGTGGCGCGGCCTGGGTCTTGGACACTCGAGCCTTTCCGGGCTTGGACACGATGGGCTTGGCTGGCATGATGGCATGGTACCGCTGGGCGCCGGCCCGCCGGTCAGCCTCGAGAAGTGCACGCTCCTTGCGCAGCCACGCCTTGCGGTCCGACGTGTAGTGCTTCATGACCTGGGATCGGAAGGTCAAGGCCAGCTCGTAGTCCTCGCGCCGTGGCGGGGTGAGGCCTGCGAAGATGCTCTCGGGACGGGCCCGCACGTGCTCGTCGACGATGCGCCGGTGCTCGAGCTCGGCGGGGGCAAAAAGCGGCGCCTGCGGGGGGCTCTGCGGCGAGTGTTCGTCGTGCGGATACAAGACGGGGTCTTTGATCGGCTGGCTCGAAGGCGGCGTCGGTGGATGTGCGTTTGCAGCGGCGATGGGTTTGCTGTACGGCGAGACTGGGGGCGACATGGGCAGCGGCTGCTGAGAGACTGGCCGACCATTGCCACCGTCCCCCTTGGCCAGAGTTCTGTTCATGCCGGGCGTGTTGTGGCTGAAGCTGTCGAGCACAGCGTCCGGGGGCGACATGAGGCTGTTGATGTCGACTTTCTTCGTCTCCATTGCGGGCGCTGGCACCGGCGGCGGCGCCATTGAGCCTTGGGACTGTTCGTTTGGGCGCGAATTGGAAGCCATTGGGACTGCCGACGGTCGTTGATGAAAGTGGGAAGACATGGGAGAGGAGAACAGGAAAGCAGAGGATTGGGTTGTGGTAGTTTTGTGGCTCTTGTCGAAGGTGGTGGAAGACTGCAAGTGACCAGAGGCGGGTTTGTCAGCCATGCCGGTATCTGACGTGTCGGGGTGGCGAAGGGCTGTCGGTCGTGCGCCGCTAATTGGCAGGCAACAGCCGGTCGGAGATACAGTCGACAGGGCCGAAATCAGATGTGCAGGGCGGAGTTTGGGGGTTTCGGGACCAAGATGCAGGTGTGAGAGTGCGAGGGGCGTGCGGGAGTCGGTTGATTTATGTTTGCCGCTGCGATGGGCGAGGGCGGTGGTGGACTGCTGGGATGACTGCCGGGCGGGGGTGATTGAATGGCGGTATTGTCTGGGCACTGAATTAGATGGGCCCGATCCAGTCAGTCGAAATGTCGTCAGCGGGTGCTGCGGATTAGCGTTGCGCAATTGGCGGTGCTCATTGGCAATTGGGAGACGGCCGGTTGCGATTGGAAAAACGAAGAGCGCAGGCGACAATGGCCGGGCGGACTATTGTGCCTTTTGAGGGTCAGGCCACGGTGACTGATGCGCCGATGACTCTGATCTGACACGCACTGCCTGCAGCGCACCCAAGGCCTGGCAGGGCAGGCGTCGTTGATACCCGATGGGGACTGGGACCGATAGAGCGCGGCCAGCGAGGTGGCGGCCAGAATGGGAACCTTACGCAGGCACACACGACACGCGCGCGGGCACACGCCCCTCCCCGCGAGGACAAAGAAGTGGATGCCGGCGTGATTGGCCGTGGCCGTACGGCTGGAGCAGCTGAGGCAGCTGGAGGACGAGAAGGCAGCTATGGCGACGTTCGAGGCGGAGTTGCGCGTCGCGTTTGCCTGCTTCGTCGTGACGGTGACGGGCGGACTGCAGGGCCAGGCGCTTAGTCGGTCGATCGAGGCGGCCAAGGCAGCAGAGGGCCGAGGCAGCAGAGGACCAAGGCAGCAGAGGACCAAGGCAGCAGAGGATTGGAAAATTGGACGAGAGGGCGAGGCGTCGGTCCGCGCACCGCTGGCGAAGGATGACGGATGCAGAGCGTAGGGGACGGAGAAGGCGAGAGGTTGAAGAAGGAAACAGGCGCAGGCCGTGGCATGGAAATAGGAGTGGACGGCCGCTGATTGCGAAACGGGCAGCACAGATGGTCGTCTTGTCCTTGCACGAGGAGGAGGGTGGGAGTGCGAAGCAGCTGGCGAGAGCGTCGCAGGGCAGACGAGGAGGAGGGCGTGTGATTGATAGAGGGGCACGGGCAAGACAGGGTAGGTGGGGTGGACGCAGCGACCAGGGCTGGTGGGGAACCTTAGGGAGCCAAGGCTGCCAGGCAGTGACATGGCTCAACGGCGCCTGAGCGGCGGCGGGATCGGTACCCAGCTGGCAGGCGGTGGGCAGTCGACTCCGTGGTCACCGTCACCCCGTCTCCAACGGCTCTCCGTTTGTGCTCACGGTGCTGTGCTGAGCTCTGGGGGCTGAGCGCACCTCTGGCCGCCGACACGCAGGGCCGCAAGTAGGACGCCGTGCAACGGCACGCTGCAAGAGCGCTTTCGGGTGCCCTGCGAATGGGGAGCAAGCAATGCAACCCGATCAGAGTCGCACAGCGTCCCGGCCTCTGCCATGATATTAAGCAAGGATCCAGCCATGTCCAGGCCAGCAGCCTGTGCTGTTTGTTGGTGACAGGCAGACGCCGCGGCGCTCTGGGCTGGGAGCCCCGCTAACGGCACACCCTCCACCAGCCAGTCAGGTGCCGTTGCCCGCCCAAGGTCATCAGGCACACCGCGCGCCCAGGCGAGGGTGTGATTTGCTGCCCCCAAGATAGCACCTGCCGCTGCGAGAGTGTAGGGTAGCCGCTCGGCTTGGCTCCATGGCAGTCGAGGCCGTTGGCTTATCGACGTCGTCGCAATGCGCCTGGAGGTGTTGCGCAATGGCTGTGCCACGACTGGCTGGCTGGAGATGAGATCCGGCATTAGGCCACAGAGCACGACGCACCAACTTTGGGGAGGGACATGCTTACTCGTGCGCGTCTCTGCCATTCACGGCGGCCCGATGGGAAGCGAGCCGAGGGAGACCCCGACGTCCCCTCTCCGTAGTGCGGATCGTACTCGTACGGAGTCCTCCGTACAATGAAAGGGTAAAAGCCGCATATGGGCCCCAACTGACGCATGTTGGTGCTGCGTTTCGGGATCTGGCGGCCCTCATCAAGCAGGGTGGTAGCGGTAAGGATGGCGGAGGGTACCTGGCATGCTCGTACGGCGCCCGTTCTCCCGCCCGCCAGTAGCGATGCCCTCCCGCCGCAGTGCGCCTCTGATGGCCGAGGGCAAGTCGATGCGATGGGGCGGTGGGTGTGCCCGGCGGAGGGGGAGGGGAAGACGGAGACGGATGCTGGTTGTTGGGATGGGGGTTGTACGACGACAGCCGCCACGAGCCAACCCGACCCCGCCTCACTGTCGTGACGACGTCGGCTGGCTACCTACGGATTGCCTACCTACCTGTTGCCCATCCGTCTTTTACGGGCTGCCGCTCCCGGCGCGTGTCGCGACATACCTGCATCGCCATCCTGGCGCTGCAGTCGCGATAAGGCTGTCTGCCACCCTGTGCTCCGGTGTGGTGCGAAGCAACAAGACGGAGACCTTTGTGGCGGGGTGGGTGAAACGACCGCAGAGGGAGGGGATGTCGACTGGCTGGACTTTTGTCTGCTTGCCTCCCTCCCTCGCTGCCCAAAGCCCAACGGGAGCCACATCGCGTCCAATGGGTTGATGGCCGCGGAGCTCCGCACGCGCCGTGTTGGGGGCTGCTTTGTTGCACATCCCTCTGCTTCTTTGTTGGCAAGCCGACGGGCAATCAAGCCGACGGACGGGCGGACAGCGCATGGCAGAGGGAGCAAGCGAGACGCCGCGCTCGATCCGGCGCTGACGAAACACAGAGGCAACTCAATGGCAACCTGATACAGCCGCTGGCGACTCAATTCGCACGAGGAGGCCTCCTCGCCGCGTCGGCCATTCATTCGCCAGCTGGGCACGTCAACCGACTTGCCTCGCGCTCAATTGGCCCCGACGGCCCCTATCCATTGGCCAATGCTCCTCCGCCGCCGCCGCGCACCCCCCGTGACCGCATCGCCGCTCTCGCCTGCGCCCCCCCCC
>JALHCA010000337.1:0-65587 GCA_024340505.1 Tolypocladium nubicola
CGTCGCCGCCGCCGCCGCCGCGCGCCCTTCCACGCGGGCGACGGCGCCGCTCCGGCCCGGGAAGAGCGGCGGCGGCATCGTCGTCGGGCGCCGCTGGTCCTCGGCCGGCGGCGAGGGCGGCGTCCCCGGCAGCCGCGTCTGGACCTTTGACGAGGTGCGGCGGCTGGTCGAGGCGAGCGGCGGCGGCAGCAGCAACAGCAGCAGCAAGGAGGCCCCCCAGCGGGACAAGGTCGTCATCGTCGGTAAGCCCGCCCTACCCTCCCCCGCGACGACGAGGCAGCTAACGCGGCGCGCAGACGTCCGCGAGCCCGACGAGCTGCGCTCCACGGGCAAGATCCCCGGCGCCGTCAACATCCCCGTCACGTCGGCCGTGCAGAGCTTCCACGTCGAGGCCGCCGCCTTCGAGGACATGCACGGCTTCGCGCGCCCGCCGCGCGACGCCACCCTGCTCTTCTACTGCAAGGCCGGCGTGCGCGCCCGCTCCGCCGCCGCGCTGGCGAAGCACGCCGGCTGGGACAGCGTCGGCGAGTACACGGGCAGCTGGCTCGACTGGGAGGCGCGCGGCGGGCCCGTCGAGAGCGTGTCCGGGCCGTCCGGGGGGAGCCGTCGCGCTTAGGCGCTGGCCGTTGCGGGCGTCGCGCGGGATGTGTCCCGGCGGCACAATCTACGGACTCGGGGCCAACGCGGAACGGCGGCAGGGGGTTCGGGTGGCCAGCACGGCCGAGGATAAATAGATGCGCGCGCTCCATATTGTTGTACAACACTGGTATAAGCTTCCGTTGGCTGGAAACAGTCTAACATGATGGCCCCGACGTCTCCGCGTGTCCAGACGTCCACGGCCTTGCCCTTGTCCCCTCACTCAGAACATGTCCGGCGCCTTCCCGTCCTTCTGGCCATCCGGGCCGCCCTCCCCAGGCCCCCTCGCCACCGGGCTGCCGTGCGCGAAGAAGAGGAACTTGATGGTGAGCGACAGGCCGGCGTGCAGCACCACCACGATGATGAGCAGCACCTTGCTGACCTGGCGGTCCGTGGCGCTCAGCACCGGGTACAGGTTGCGCACGAGGAAGGCCACCGACATGCCGAAGCCGACGGCCACAAACGTCCAGTTGAGGATCTCGATGGGCGACCAGCTGATGACGGCCACGGGGACCCAGATCAGGTTGGAGTAGCCGTACAGCGCCCAGCACTCGAGGAGGTTGGCCGACTCGCTGCCAAAGTACCGGAGGGCCAGGAACAGCAGGATGGGGATGAAGAGCGTGTATCCGTAGACGAGACCGGCGGCGCCTGTACGCGGGGCAGAACTAGTCAGCTTCCACTTCATCGACCGGGAGACGGCAGGGGGGGGAGATGGCGCGTACCGCTCAGCAGCCTAAAGTCGTACGCAAACGGCGTGGACCCCGTCGCCGACAGGTACTGGCTGATGGTGCCCCCCAGGAACAGGATCAGCACCACCGTCGTCGCGATCCAGAACGGCCCGTACAGGTCCGGGTTGCCCTCGAGCACGTCCAGGAAGTTGGCCCGCGGGAAGAGCGCCGCCCCGCAGCGCGACAGCACCGCCGACGTGTCCACGTCGAAGAACTGCGCGTAAAAGGACATGGTCCACAGGAAGCGCTTCGACGACGGCGAGGAGGCCGCCGTCACGGGCGGCGGGAGGCTCGAGGGGCCGCCCTTGCGCACCCCCGCCGCCGCGTCGTTGAAGTTGGAGTTGTGGAACTCGAGGTCTTCCTGGAGATCCGTGTGGCCGAGGTCGCCCTGCAGAGGGGACGATGCCGTTAGCACCAGGGGAGGAGTCGTCGTGGGCCGTCGCGAGCGTCTCCCCGTGTCCTCGCTTACCTCGTCGTCCACGTCCACCACCGCGTCGTATCCGGACCCAGACATGATGGGCAGGGTCTTCCAGTGTCAGCAGTCCCCGGGATGTTTCGGTGCCAATACTCCAAGCCTGGAAAGCGGCAGATCGAGGGGCGCCGGCGAAGTTGGACTCGGCGGGGATGAAGCAGCTCAGGAACAGGTGTCGTCAGCAGCGCGGGTAGCTCCCAGGTGTCTCCGCTGGAGCGTCTGCGCCGGCCTTTATCCGAGTCGGGTTCCACCCCACCATCAGAACATGGCTGATGCTCTGCTAAATTGCCGCTGCCGACAACTACGTATTTTATTCTACCTTGTATCTTGCTTGCACCCTATGGGAAAGAGGATGTCGCGTCGAAGCTTACGAACGCTCCAAGGGGAAGCTGAATAGACACTTGCAAACAACCCCACGCGCTGCGGTACTTTGATACGAACTGAGACATTTAGTCTCCGTCGGGTCAAGCATCACGATGCATCAACACTCACGCACTCGGCCTCAACAGCGCAGAAACGTCCGTAGAAAAGATCTGCTCATTGACACCAAAGCCTTCATCGGCACCCATCTAGACTCACTTGCCTGAGCAGCAGATGCTAGTGTAGAAACAAAGCCAGACTTGACAACCGTGAAGCACCTCTTTGTCCTCGCCGACCCCAGAATGCCAGAAAACCAGACGCCGCATCCATGGTGCAATCCTTTACTTGAGCTTCTTCTTGGGTCGCAGCTGGTTGGTGTGACCGCACTTTCGCTTGCGGCAGTTGGTGGCACGGGGGGGAAGGCGGGCCTGCAGACCAGAACTGTTAGTACCCAAGCCGTGCCGTGTCCATCGCGGAGAGCTGTGGAATGCAAACGTACGTAGCACTTGCGGCAGATCATCTTGTCGCAGTTGAACTTGGAGGCCAGGGCCTTCAGGGAGGGCTCAATGATACCACCACGGAGACGGAGCACCAGGTGCAGGGTGGACTCCTGTTATGACGGTCAGCATACCGCGCTACTTCGATTCCACCTGGTCGTCCCAGGCCCCCAAAAGGGCTACCCAGGGCTCAGGCCATCTCTCGACGCACCTTCTGGATGTTGTAGTCGGACAGGGTTCGGCCATCCTCGAGCTGCTTGCCGGCGAAGATCAATCGCTGCTGATCCGGGGGGATTCCCTCCTTGTCCTGGATCTTGGACTTGACATTGTCGATCGTGTCCGAGGACTCGACCTCAAGGGTGATGGTCTTGCCCGTCAGGGTCTTCACGAAACTGCATTCGCTGTTAATACGGACCGTTCGGGTTCGGTTCGGTTCCCACGGGGTCGGGCTCACATCTGCACTGATTAAAATGTCAGCATTTTCACTCTGGCGCATAGCGCGGGGTCGTGGCTGCTGTACTCACTCTTGACTGATTTTTGTGACGCT
Organism: Tolypocladium nubicola; assembly: GCA_024340505.1. Lineage (NCBI taxonomy): Eukaryota > Fungi > Ascomycota > Sordariomycetes > Hypocreales > Ophiocordycipitaceae > Tolypocladium > Tolypocladium nubicola. The sequence continues at coordinate 3,241 of JALHCA010000337.1, forward strand.
GACGATGTGAAGTTTCAAGGGCCGAGCAAGTCTGCGCGCAAAGTTGGTGGGGCTCAAAGAGCAGAGGAAAGGAAACCCTAGGTCAGATGCCCGCGCACGTGACCTGGAATATGGCATTGTGGAGCGGAACCTACGAGTAGGTACGTACCTTGCTACGAAGTACCCCATTTCACTCAAGACTGACAGTGTCGTGATGATCTCGGAAAAGTGCATTAATTTTTATGTTGTCCGTTTGGAGGAATCTCAGCATCGTGGTTGTGTCTTCACGAACTACTCTCCCGTTCTTCCGTCTCCATCGCTCGTTGTCCTTTCTGCCACGATACGACACGCTGCTCCTGCATGTAAACCGCCCGGACGACCAGGTCCAGGGGGATACCAGCTGCATCGCCTGCAAAAAATAGGCAATTAGAATCCGCGGACTTACAGCAGGGGTGATGGACAGGGCGTGCACTGTACCTGTAGCTTTGTAAAACGCGGCCGCCGTCTCGGATAGGTCCTGGACGCTGCGGAATGCCTCGTACGGAATAACGTCGCTGGTATCCGAAGAGCCTTCCGCCTCAATCATGCCGTGGCCTCGAGGTGGTTGCAAGGTTTCGTTCAGGAGTCGACTGGCTCGCACAAGAACTTCGTCCTCTGATTCTTCCGGAACAGGCGGTGCAGGCGCTGGAGGCGTCTCAGTTGGGAAGAATTGAGTAATGGCGTTCTCATCTTTCATCATGTTAGTGGATGTAGCCTGTACCGCCCTCGGTCGCTTACTTCTCTTGTCGACCAACCCGGTGATATAGGCAAAGTATGCGTCGAGCTCCTCGTCATTCATATGGACGACTTGGTTGGGCGTCATCGCTTCGAACGCGGCTACTTTGTTGGATAACTCTTCATTGTCTGAATGATGAATTAAGCCCTGCCTCCAGACTTCCCACTCAAACCGGGGTAAACAGGCAGTCCCGAGGCCCTCAGTCGATGGTTGATTGCGCCTGAAGGGGAAGCAGAGTTTTGTCGCGAGTATTAAGAGCGTGACGAGGCGTATTTCCGGATGGTCAAGAGGCAGTATCTTGGTGCCATTTACGGGGAATCGAAAGCTGTACCCGAGTACAGCCGACAGCCTCTTGGTCGCGACAATCGACTCGACTGCTCATGGGTCAGTCCAGACGGCATATAAAGGCAAAGAGGACGTACTCGGCAAGGCCAGTATCTTCGCGTACTGGACAAGAAGTGAGACGGAGCTGATCTCGGGAAAGACCATCCCATAGTTCAGATGGTACGAGAGAACCAAGTCCATGACGGTTCTGTACAATACACCTCCTCGAAGACTGGAGCAAAGCGGCAGCTTGAGAGCCCTTACATAGGCGGAGGGTAGCCGGTCTTGCATTTCGCGTGGCAAGTCATGATACTGTGTCTCGATCAGCCCTGGTGAAAAGCCACGAACTCGGGCTACTCACGGCTTCCTTGTAGGGTATGTTGCCATTGTTGGCCCAGTGAAGAAGCTCGCCTAGTCGCGTGGGTATCCTCAAGAGTAAGGAGGCGAGGTAGCAGAGTCCAAGCGTCTCTGGCAGCGTCGGCATGGGCCAGTCTGCACCTCGTTCTGGGTCCCAGCTTTGGGCCCTCGACCCTGACTTCCAGGCCGTCTTGCTGTCCTCTGGTAGAGACTGCGAGCTGAACATCTCCAGTTGACTTTCGGCAGCATCCTCGCCCGTCGTGGCTGGAGAGCTGGAGCCGCGTATTCGGAGGTCCCACAGGTCCCGGGCGACAGTCTCCAGCTCCTCTCTGTAGCCCTTCTCGTGCATGAGCCACAGAACCTGATTCCTCAGAAGCAGCTGCACGGCCTCGAGGTAGAGTGACTTTCCCTCCAGGCCACTCAGCTGGCGTTTCTCGCTCGACCTAATCTCTTTCTCCCTGCGATTCACGGCTCCGAGCCGGCCTGCGTCTTCGTCCTCGCCGACATCAAACTGGATGAAGCCCTGGGTGGTCTGTCAATACATGGGCATGCCCGACATGCTCGGTTTGAAGGCACACCTCGATCTGATGTCCTCTGGAGCAGAACCGCAAACCGTCCTGCAGGTACCACTTCACGCTGCCGCATTCGGGGCACCGCTCCCCGCGGGGCATCCTTCGAAGCTCCCGTCGCTCTTCCATGGTTGAGGCTATCGCATGGCAATCCGTGAGGTGATGGATCACATCGTCCACGAGGCGCAACTGGATGCGCGGGGTCAAGGCCCAGCCGCGAACATGACACAGTGATTGATCTGACTCTGGGCGTCTGGAGTCGCAACTTGCAGCCGTCGGCAAGGCATGCGCATGTGTTGGTGTACTCGTAACCTGGTGACGAAGCGTCGACGTCTTGAACGGGGCCCGCGAGTGGTCCCGCCTTTTAGTGGCTCACTCACCGAGCCAAAAAACCGCACACCGCAGACTTTCACGATGTATGACGAGGGCACTCAACACACATGCCAGCCACCATACGGGCGATTTCTCTCCCCGAAATGGGTGCAGCAGCCGCCTCTGGTGGGCCGTGAATTCTCCATAGGCCTCATATTTTCTTTTTATGCTCATGGGCATCTCCAGCTACGACACGGGCCTTGTTTACAAGGTAAAGAGTCGATAAGTGAAAGGAAAAGGAATACCCATTTAAGCGCTTGCGTCCGGGTTGTGCAAGTGCTCATTGTTGTAACTAGCCGATCAATCCCCATCCGTGTAGATTCTTGTCCGCAACGACCAATGCATCGCCCAAGTGATATTTGATGTGCCAAGAGTTCATCAAAACCACTATTCCTCAGATATTGCACAAATGGAATTTGCGACAGGCATCGAGCAATGGCATGCCGTTTGCAGAGAAGAGGCGGCGCCATTTACTGGCGAGGAGCCTCCTTGGCTTCGACGGCAGCCTCCTCACCCATGGAGGTGAGGACGACAACGTCTGACGGATGTGTCAGTCTCGAGAATCAAGGCGCGGAACCGCGCTACGTATGCGACCCTACAACAGCCGGTGAAACTTACTGGTGTCCTTCTCATCGGTCTTGAAGAGCTTCGTGATCTTGTCGCCAATCTCGCCATCGGGCATGCGGACATCGTCCTTGGTGTCACCATCGTCGTTCATGAGAGAGAGGAATCCGTCATCAGAGATGTCGAGCTACCAGGCACGAGCGTCAGCGGCTGCAGAAGCCTCTGCGCGATGCAGGGGACGACCGGGGGTCGGCCCGAGGGCATCGGACTCACCAGCTGGTACTCGCGGCGAGTGACGTTGGGCACATCCATGTTGTGGGTGGAAGGGCTGAGGTCCTCGTACTTCTTGTTGGTGAAGATGTCGAGGGCGACAAGATGGACCTTGGCGTGACCGTGCTTGCCGGTCTTGGAGGTGGACATGTCGACGATCTTGCACGGGCGGCCCTTGATCACGACAAACCCGTTCTTGCGCAGAGCAGAGCACTGCATGGGGAAGGTGAGAGACGCGCCGGCGTCGGCGGAATCGAAGGTGACATCGTGCTGAAGGGGGCGCGACAGGTTAGCAATGGCCCCATCGATGTCAGGGACGGATGCCGGCGCGGGCACACGCGCAGCTCGAGCGGCCTGCCTACAGGCGGCGACAGAAAAGGGCTGCGCGCCGCCCGAGAGCGAGGAGCAGTTGTGCGTGCGGTGGCGGGAGTCGCTTTGTGTCGTGGGGCACGAGGCACAATGCGGGGTGATTTCCGCGCCCAGGCAACGCGACGACGCAGCGCAAAGGCACGAGAGGCCGCAAAGCCAGACTCACCTCTTCAGCCATGGTGACGGATTGCGCAAGAAGACGGGAGCGTCGAGAATCAGAAAGGAGGAGAGGCGGACGTGATGGTCTGGCACCGACAGGCTGTGGAGGTGCTGGTAATAAGTGGGTGGAGAGGAGAAAAGAGAAGGGTCAAGGTGGGAGGAGGCGAGAGAATGGAGGGGGAGGAAAAAAGGTGCGCCCATCTCGAATTTTTTTCTCGCCTGCGTGATTGGGCCCTGCCGCTGGGGCCGGTAAGGCAGCGGGACGACAGTAGTTGGGGCCAGCATTCCAGCACTAGCAGACGCCTGGGCGCCTGGCATCCTCGCTAGGAGCAGCAGCTGTGCTCTCCTTGCAGAGCGTCAAGCTACAAAGTAGCAGGCGTCGTACCTCGAGTCGAGTCCTGGCCCAGCCTCGACAGTGCACCGACGGGTGCCTGGTTGTCGCGCGAGGCGTCTCCCCTGAAGAGCAAGACCGTCCGTCCTCATTGCCAGCGAGGCTCGGACCTAAGCTCACGGCTCGGAGGAATGGCGGTGCGGCCCGCGATGCTACCCCTTAACGCTCCCCTGATCCGCCAACCACGACTACCAAGTGACGTGAGGCCAGGAGAAGAGGGCAATTGGCCATTGCAGTTGCAGAACTGCCGCAGGCTGGATGCATCTTGGCCTGCGGCCCCATGCACGTGGACGGCGGAAGCTCTACTGATTTGAACTGGCTGGGCTCCGATGAAGCACAAGTACGAGCACAAAGACCTGAATCGACTGAGATGGACACCCTGCTGAAGTCGTTTGAGTCCGTGAACCTTGGGACATTGTCTCGGTCAATCGCGGAATGGAGATGAGTCGGCTTCTCCCTGACTTGAGCATCCAGGATGGTCTGCTTCAGGCATCGACGTGTCTCGGACACTTGTGCTCCATCCTCCGGTGAGACATCACGACGGCGCTTTCAACTTGTCTCTTCCATTGATGCGGTCAGGCAGGTCTAGCTCCAGCTCAGGCAAAGATTTGTTCTCAAACAAACTGCAGCAACGTCACCTGGCGCCCTGCCTCGCTTCGATACTTGGTCATATATTACTCGACAAGCTCGCTGCGTCTCCTTACTGACTCTCACAAACGCTTTGCCAATACTAGCTTAGATTGTGCGACTGCTAACTGTTGCCGTTGAAGTGGCGAGGTCGTAATGCTTGTACTGTGCATGCTGGTTATATATCATGTCCTCGTAGCTCAAGTATTCGACCGACGTCGTACCAAGGCCGGGCACCGTTGACGAGCTTCTTGTTAAGCCCCCTTTCGTGCTCCTGGTCTCAAATGAGCTGTTCCTCGGTGGATAAGGGCGAGGGGGTGCTCCATGAGCTAGAACACGAAGGGGGAGTCGCGTAGCAGTACTTTGCTCTGTTTGCTTCTGGAGTGAGTTACAGCAGGTGTGCAGAAACTTGGTCGGGATCAAGGGGCTGAGCCAGGACGGCATCGCTTGGGTGGCGAACTAGTCCTTTTAGAATAAAGTAGCAGCCGTTAATGACTCGCCTGGACAACTACTCATCTTAATCTCTAGATGAACGACTCCAGTAGGTTCTCTGGATGACGGACGCTGATATATGTCTGTGCAGCATCGTCAATTGGGCCCCAAGCCAGGTTCGGTTAGAGAGGCCGACCAACCTTCCATTCTGCTCGAAATGCCGGTCGAGCTCAGTATCGTCATACTCGCTGGCGGATAGAGTTACAGTCATGGGCTTGCGCTGGTCCATAGTGGGCAGAGGACAAGAAGTTGAAAGCACGGGTTGGGGGCGGGTCAGCTCAGCCGGAACGTGGTGGTAAAGCACTTTCATGAGATCAACCAAGCAGGAATCTAGATGTCGATTGGCTTTATACACATTGAACTATGCGCGACGGGATGATTGGATCTGTTGGCTTCTTTCTTTGAGGGCTGTCCCGGCTCTGAATGGCCACCAGAAACATGGAGGATTGCTAATTGTAGACATAAAACCCTCCATGCCAGAGATACTTTGGACAATTCTGACCGTGCGAGCTGCCGGATTCTTTGGAAATTCATCAAGATATCGAGGTTCGCCCGAGCTCGTGCTGTGGTCAGAACGTGAATCACCTTGCCGGACTACGGTAAGACACAGCGCCGAAAGCCGCGGGGAGGACCGAGCGACCCCGGATAAACAGTGTCCCGCCGCCCCTAGTTCTCGGCTCGAGATCATCCACCGCGACGTCAACAGCCCCGACTCGAGAATGAGACTATGCGTTGCGTGCACGACCTGACCTGCACCCGCGATGTGGCTCGACCGACTGGCTGGGGGTCAAGCCAGCACCTCAGGCCCATCCACTCCGCAGCCTGGCAGCAGGCCATACTCGCCGTTGCCGCGCAGGACGTCCAGCACGCTTAGCCCGTACGTGACGTCGCAGCGACAGAGCCATTCTCCCAGGAGCTCGTCCCTCTCTCTGGTCTCCAATGACTCCTCGGCATCTTTTCTCTCCTCCTCGCGCAGACCGAACGGCTCCGGCTTGCGGCAGTCGTCAACCATCCCGAACGTGCCCGACCCTCTGGAGACGCTGGAGAAGCTCTTGACATCACGCGGCGGCAGCGACGAAGACGATGCCGAGAAACGGACGAGCCCCATAGTCGACGCAGACATCGAGTTCGATGCCGACTTTGGCGGCTTATCACTTAAGGAGCTTGCCTTGTCGCAAGCCTCAGAGGACGCGCCTGTGGGCACACAGCGGCCGCAGACGCTCCGAGAGTGTTGGTCGCTCCTCTTTGGGAGTGCGAGGATTATTGGGCTGACACAGACCAGATGCAAAGGACAAATCCAAACTCGAGGATCTGCATCGGTCCATAACAGCTTGTGACGATGTCCTGAACTCCGTCGAGACGAACCTCGCTAGCTTCCGCAACGACCTCGCTGCCGTGTCGGCTGATATTGAATCGCTGCAAGCCCGGTCCACCGCGTTGAACCGGCGCCTGGAGAACCGGAAAGAGGTAGAGAAAGCCTTGGGACCCCTGGTTGAGGAACTCAGCGTCTCCCCAGAGACCATTTCCAAGATAACAGGAGGCCGCATAGATGAGTCGTGGGCCAAGATGCTCTCCGAGGTGGACAGGAGGGCCGCGGCACATAAGAAGGCGGCGTCATCGGGCTCTGCTCACAACAAAGCTGCCGAGGAGCTCGGGCCGCTCCTAGAAAAGCTCACGCTCAAAGTACTGCGCCAAAGACACCGCAAGACATTGGTAGGATGGCTGCTAACAACGGCTATAGGCTATCGAACGTATTCGCGATTTTCTGGTCGCCCAGATCAAGGCGCTCCGGTCCCCCCATATCAACGCCCAGATAATCCAACAGCAAAATTTCCTCAAATTCAAGGACCTCTACACCTTTTTGCATAAACACCATGCAACGCTCGCCGACGAGATCTCGCTAGCGTATATGAATACGATGCGATGGTACTACCTCAACCAGTTTGGCCGATATGAGAAGGCTTTGGGTAAGATCAAGCTGCACGTCCTCGATAAGAACGACACCTTGGGCCACGAAGACACGACCCGAATGGCAACCGTGCTTTCGAGTTCACGCGTTGGTGGTCCGCCACACGACGCATTTAACCTGGGCCGTCGGATCGACTTGCTGAGATCCAAGAACCAGTCTGCGCTGTCATCCTACCTAGCTGAGGAGGACCAGGCAACGCATTACCTTGAGGTCCCGTTTCGCCACTTTAACCTGGCTTTGATCGACAATGCAACGGCCGAGTACACCTTCCTGGCAACCTTCTTCTCCCCAGCTCTGTCGCTTTCACAGATATCCAAGAACTTCAACTACATCTTCGAACCAACCTTTGAACTGGGCCGGACCCTCTCCAAGACGCTCGTAGGAGAGACGTTTGATGCGTTGGGCACGCTGCTGTGCATCCGCATCAACCAGCACTTTGCGTTTGAGCTCCAGCGACGCAGGGTCCCCGCTGTAGACGGCTACGTCAACGCCACCAACATGCTCCTGTGGCCGCGCCTCCAGGTCATCATGGACCGGCACTGCGAGTCTGTGCGGCAGCTGACGAACTCCCTGCCGACCAAGCCGACGCGGTCGGCGGGAGACCAAGCCAAGATGACAGCTGCACCCCACGTGGTGACGCAGCGTTTCGGCCAGCTCCTACAGGGGTTCCTCGCCCTCAGTGCAGAGGCAGGGGATGACGAACCGGTGGTCGCCAGTCTGCGGCGACTGCGCTCCGAAGTGGAGGCATTCTTGAACCGGCAGAGCCAATCGTACGGCACCGACAAGCGCAAGAGCGAGCGGTTCTTGTACAACAACTACTCTCTGATTCTCACCATCATCGGCGACACGGAGGGAAAGCTGGCTACGGAACAGCAGGAGCTCTTTGACAAGCTGAAGATGGCACACCGGGAAGAATCATGATGGGGAATGGACTGCCCCAGCCAGGCACCACCAGGTAGAGAGGGGTGCAAGGGGCTTCTGCAATATTCAAGCGTCATGGCAGGCATGTCGGGTTGCACGGCGTCGCGGGGATCATTTTGGTTTTCATGTAGGGAGTGGAGGCACGGGACTACTGTCACATATTATCGGTTGTTTAAGCTCAGGGCAGAGTTCCTAAGTACGACCTCCCATGTTGCAGGTACGCGCGTGGGTCGCAGGCTGCGAAACTGCAAATGATTTTGTTGTGCTCATCTCGAAATGAAGGACACGATGTAGTGCACCACAGCTGGGTTGCGTCGCAGGTAGAATGCCATGGCAGCAACGGCGACTGCCATGCCAACAGCCCTGGCTGGCCGACGGTACCTCCAGAAAGCCATCTTCGCCCTGTGCCGCATATCAACCCACCGGATCTCCTGCGCCTGCCGCTGGAAGTAGGCATGGCCCTCCTCCAGCGTCTGCTCGGCGCAGATGCTGACGTCCCTTGCCGTCTTGAGCACACTCGCACTCGACATGCGCTTCCAGGAGCGCAGCGAGTCCGGGGGGTAGCGATCGAAGAGGTCAACGGATTTGGCAATGAGGGCGTCGAGGTCCATGTTCCTGGGCACCTTGGCGAGCACAACCTGAAGCATGTCGGGCTCGTCGATCTCGAGAATCTCGTCCCGGCGGCCCATGACAATCTGGGCGAACAGGTAGATGCTGAAGATGGGCTCGCGCGCGAGGAAGACGTCGAACAAGCGTGCAATATCGCGGTAGCCCTCGATGTTGTGGGCGTACATGGTCAGGGTGCCGGCCAGGGCGTAGAAGGGCTCTATGGTAGCGACATGCCGCCGCAGCTCGGGGTCTGCCTTGGCCAGGATATCAGGCAGCAACTGGAGCTGCGCAGTCGTGGGGCCGAGGCTGGGCAGCATGAAGTCCCGTATGCGGAGGATGGAGAGCCGTGCAACCACCCTCGCCCGCCAAGCCGGCTCCAAGACCAGCATAAACACCTGGCAAATGTCATGGTATCCCTGGAAATAGCATAGGTATGGGTATCGGCGCAGCACCTCGACGATGAGCGAAGACAGCTCCGACTTGCATTGGTCAAGCTGGGCCTCGGACCGGTCTGTGGATGGGCAGCGACCGTCAGTCAGTCGGTCGTTGCAGCTCCACGGCGTCGGCGCCTCGCCGAAACGACAAAGAAGGGATGCATACCATTGGGGTAGTAAATGAAGGAGCGGTTCACATCGAGCTGCACCTGATCCTCGTCCCTGTGCCGCGGCAGTTCCTTCCAGTCGCCAGTGTCGTTCTCGGACTCGGGGTGTCCAGTGTCCGTGTCGCCATCGCGGGTCGCGCCCGGGGGCGGTAGACCTAGCAAGATTGGCCCTGAGAAGCAACATGGGGTTAGCGGGAGGAAAGACGACACGGGGAACTTATGACGGTGCTGGGACGGAACGAGATACGCACATGCTACCCGGCGCACATCGTCGGCGAGGAAGCCTCCACGAGACTCGGCGAGAGACCTGAGGCGCAGGATATCTCTCCATCTGCAGGCGTCGAGAATGTCGCACCTTTTCCGGCAGGTAGGAAGTTCGCTACCCTCTTCTGCGGCATCGGGGTGCGGGACATCGTCGCCCGCGTCGGGGCGAGCCAGCGCCTCGACGAGCTCCCTGTCAGGGTCCATGGACCAGCGGCAGCGTCGCGATGCTACGTTGGCTTGTGCAGACGGCCGGGTGGCATCCTGCCCAGCCGCAGAGAGCGACGGCGCTGGAACCGTCGTGGCCGGGCGTGGCGTGGATCTGTGCGCGCGACTGTCGGGTTCGAAGCGAGGCTGTGGAAGAGAGCTCGGTGATCGTGGGGGAGCTGAGGTGCCCTGGGGAGTCGTGAAGTTGACGGGAGCTTCCACCCCATCAGGCTACGGAGACCAGGCGCGGTACGTACTTGTACCTCGACGCCCCTGTGCCTGTGGTTTCAGCTTCGAACTAACTTCGTACACAAAGCACCATTGGACCGGCAAGCAAATGGAACCGACTCGCCACCGCGACAACAGAACAACATGATGCCCGGCAACAGCTTGTGGTTGTCGACTATCGACGAGCCGTTGTCGAGCCCAGACTGCATCACGGCAGGAATGCTGCCTTGTGCACGGCTGCCGCAAGTTCACACGCAAAGGACTGTGGGCGCACTCGTTCGGATCTCAGCCCACATGGCACCGGAAAGTTCCAGCACTAGTTGGGTGTTACCCTACCAATGACGGCCCAGAAATGCAGGGAAATCATGTCCTCGTGTTGGAGGAGCAGCACGGAGTATGCAGGTATGCCTCCTGCGGAGCACCCCGACAAAAAGAAAGAAACCTGGAAACGGCAGCAGGCCTGCAGCTCGTGGCAGGGGGAGCAACGGTTTGGCAACAGAAGCTCTGTGGCCTCGCGATTCCCGTTTATGACCTGTCACCTCGACCGATGACAAGCCTACGGCAGCTCAATACTACGAACTGGCCGCAGAGCCTCATCGGCCAACTTATGAAGAGCTGTCGTGTGCCAGCGGGGTTGGAGTGGAAGGGTTGGGCAGCGGCATCGACGACGGCCCACCAACAACTGTGCTGTGACCGTCTTCTCGTACAGAGCTGCCCGCTTGCCAATTTTCTGCTTCTGGGTGCTTCGACGCCGGAGATTGCATTGCCGTGGGGCAGCAGACATGGCAAAGTGCTGCCCAGACATCACTACCAGCGCCAACAGACGACGCAGGCAGCCAGCAGCCCGCCGGCTCGGGCAGCGATGACGGGAGGCGCTCCGATCCGTCGTCAAGGTCCGGCTCGACCTATCACGCCGTTGTTCGAGTCTCAAGTCGAGGGCGGCGCACGTGCATCCACGTCTTGCTTGTTGCGTCGTTGAACGTACTCGTAGACCTGTATGTTCACATGTCAGGACTGCGTACGGACTAGTAGGTCTGGCCGCATGGGGGTCACGACGCTGTGCATTCGTAGTTGCGAAGTACTCACTCACATGCGTATATGCAAGCCGGCGTCCCAAAGGGGCTCGAAAGTGTCCGCCTGATTCCTGCTCGTCGCGGAGCCGACAGCCAGATCACCATGCCTGGTCACCTCGGGTACGGGTTGCTAGTCTCTCCGCGGAGTCGTACCGTCCGTTGCCGCTATTTGCCAGCTTGGCAAGCATGGACGTGCTTCGGACATACGATACGTCGTAGATACGCCTCACGCATGAAGTTGGCCCCCTCCCGGCTTCTATCGCCGAGCGAAGCGAGGATGGGAGTGGTGGAGAAACCATCGATACTCGTACACAGGGACGGGATGATCCGTTCGGCAACGATTCCTCCGACCACCACGCGCTGCACATTGCGATGCCTAAGGTACCCCGAGGTAGGCACCGTGGCCAGAGAGGAAGCTGTATGCGAGATCAGAGCGTGTCTGCTGGGGCTTCGGCAACTCTACAGCTACTCACTTGCAGTACATACCGCCACCGTGACATAAGATTACTCGACATCATACTAGTAAGATGGGCTAGAGATTCGGATAGATTGTCAGCCTCCAGGGGTGCCCTGGTCCTCTGGAAGCTCTGCGCAAATCCTGCCCCGACGCGTGGTGATCCCAGACATTCCAAAGGACGCAAGGCCCAGAGACGACGGCCGCCTGGAACTCGCTTCCAGCGGCGCTTGTTGCTTTTCCCGTCCCGCTGCCGTTCAGGGAGCATGATGACGATCTAGGTGGTAGTACTGGGTATCTACTTCGTAGACGCTTCATGCAATGTATGTACGGCGTACGTGTGTACCTACATGATGTCGTGCGTATCTGTGGCCTGTATAAGTCGTCTCTTGGACAAGAATTACTTGCCGACGGGTACAAAACAACCGCTCACCTACGTCCACGTGGCGAAATGGCATTTGTTGCGTACATGCCATGTTTGATAGTTGTGGCTTTGCTGACTGTTAGTCTGTGGTCGTGAACTTCGCTTCCACCACCGAGCAACCTCGACAAACCTGGAAGTGAAGGACATCAGGGTGTGAGCCAACAAGCTGCTTCGGTGCTACCTTGATTCGGTACCTTGCTGTAACAACTACTCGAGCATCGTTTGTAGCAGGCTGGCTGCTGTACGACGATGCGAAAGGTGTTCGTGCCTAAGGGGGTAGGGTCCGCCCGAGGAGTTGTATGTGTTTCCCGGATGGCAGTCTGGCTCCGTTGTTTCGTTCTCGCTGATAGTCCTCGTCGCGCCCGCAACTACCGAGTGCTACGCGGGCTGAATGCTGACCCTCGAATTCGACGATGCCAGAGGTGGCTCTCCTCAGGCGCTGTCCGCGGTCGTCCTACCTCATCCCCCCTCCATGATGCCCATGCCCTCCCCATCCCATCGTCCCCCTCCCCCCATCCTACCACTCTGTATCTTCAACCCGATTAGGCGGGCACTTCACGTACGGCGATGGGGCAGCAGCCTGCCTGCAGCTACAGGAATGGGTAGGGCGCAGCCGGTGAGCGCTGGGCTTGCAGCGGAGATGGTGGCCTAGGGCCGCCCAGGTACCTTGGGGACGCGCTGAGTTGTTCCTCCGCACCCTGCTGGCGCGCCTCCAGCGGGCTGCCCCGCCCACCCACGCTGGAGTGGCCTACTTCGTAGCACCAGTGGCCCGCCAGGGCAGGCCATCTCGGCGACGGAGACTCCAAGACTCATCTCCACTGAGCACCTCACCTCACCTCAAGGGTTCCCGTCTACGTCCTTACCTCCACTATTATCTCTCTTTGTTATGGTGGTGCGCGTGCTCGAGAGGGTATTGAAGCTCAACGTTCTCTCGCGCCGACTCCCTCCCCATTGGACTTCTCTCCTACGCTTCACCGCTGGAGTTTTGCCGCCAAAATCGGCCTTTGACGGTGTTTGCGTACCTACCTATCCTTCTCCAGTCCTCCTCCTCTGCCTACCACCACCTTCTCCTCTCCTCTCCCCTCCTTTCCCTCTCCTCTCCTCTCCTCTCCTCCTTCCGCCTCTGCCTCTGCATCTGCCACCTCGCCTCGCCTCGCTCTGCTCTCCTATTCTCGCATCTTCGTCTTTATCCTCCCTCGCCTCCCTCGCCTTGTCACCGCAAGTGTGGATGTTGCGAAGTCAAACTTTACCTCAACATCGACTGGCGTCACTTCTGGGCAATTTTCCTCGTCCCTTGCATAGCTTTGTTGCCATGGCCTGAATCGACCGACGCCCCGTTATCCAGCGTCTTCTCCCACCCTCGGCAGTCCTGTACGCACTGCCCCAAGCGTGGACTAAGCACCGTCGTCACGGGAGCCATGATATGACGTTGTGGACATGGCTTTCCAAACCAACATTCTCAGAGATGGCGAGTGGGTTACCACAACCATCGACCTCCGGGCGGCCCTGCGGAAGGCAAAGGCTCCTGCTCCAGGGCCGGCTCCAAGGTCTCGCCCTGAACCTCCACCTTGCGGCATCCTGTCAAAGACCGTTGTCGAAAGCCCCATCGTCCGCTGGGCTCTCCCGGTCCGTTTGAGGTCTAATAATCACAATGATGTCGCCTTCATCGGAGTAAGTTGCCGTTTGGTGTAATACAAGTCCCTACTTCCCAGAAAGCGACACTGACAGCCCACATTAGGAACGCTTCGTGCAGATAAGTGAGCTGCGGAGAGACGGACAAGTACACGAGGTGGTACGAAAGAAAGATTTTGGCTCCAGGATCCGAAGCGCAGTGGTCCTAGGTGATCCCCAGGAACACGGCTTGAAAGACAAACCTTCTGGTGGCCTCGTCACGTCGGAGGACCTCGACTCCTCCATGCCCGACGCGCCAGATCCGGCCGATAGCACTCGCAACCGAGCCCTACCTCCGCAGCTCCTTGTGTTGATGCTGAACTCCGGTGACTGCGTCTTTCTATTCCTCAGACAGCAAGCGGATGCTTCGCTCGAGTTCGTCCTGACCACATACCGCATCCCGAAGAAGATATCCTATCTGGGCCACCACTTGGCCGTTGATCCCTCGTCCCGCTACATGGCTGCTGCGTCCCCAGATGGCGTCCTTGCTATGTACGAGTTGGAGGATATGGCGTCCCTCAACGCCCAGTACATGTCACGAGGCTTCTTTACCCCAGTCAAGTCTGTTCGGCTTCGAGCGATACAGGGGGTGATACACAAGCTCGAGTTCCTCTACCCACGACCGGAGGATGACTACCACATTATTCTGATATTAATTGTCATTCGAAAGGAGAGGACCCCTGCGGAGCCGGTCACTCGCATGGTCACCTACGAGTGGGAAGTGGGCGACAGTCTCAAAGAGATCTTTGCTCAGGAGAAGCTCGGCAGTCGACTACCCAAGGAGCACAAAATGCCGCTGCTCCTGATCCCGCTAAGATTTAACACTGCCCTCTTTACTGTTTCGGAAAACTCTATTGGCATCGTGAAGGACTGCCTCTCAGGGTCCCCCGTGTTTGAATCACTGCGGACAGATCCCCCAAGCCAAACCGAACTGCACCACGGCGCCAACGACCCGCTTTGGACCGCCTGGGCCCGACCATTTCGGCGAAGCAAGTATTTTGAGAGGACGGATATCATCTACCTTGCGCGTGAGGACGGTGCCATCATCCATGTTGAGATTGAAGCCACGGACCTGGTGCCTTCGGTGACGAACGTCGGGTGTGTGGACTCGAACATCAACACCGCATTTGCCACGGCGTACGACATCTTCTCGGATATCTTGATCATTTGCGGGGATTCAGGCCCAGGAGGAATCTGGAAGGTAAACGCCCACGACGTTGAACCCGATCCATACCACGCATGGCCCATACATAGCTCACATGACCTTATAGCTGGCACCTCGCTCCGAGCTCGAGCAAGCGAGCATCCTTTCCAACTGGTCGCCCGTTGTCGACGTGGCAACAACCACCGGGTGCTCGACCAGAACCACGCCCGCCGCTGGGGCTCAAGCTGCAAGCGCGAGGCAGTCGTCATCGAGCAAGGCATTGGCAAAGCCGGATAGCGTGTTCACGGCGTCGGGTCGTGGGGCCAAGGGCAGCGTCACACAGTGGAGATGGGGCATTCAAGGAAGAATCGGCCTGGACATCGAATCCGGCGAGCCCATTAGACAATCGTGGGCTTTTAAACTGGATAGTCGAGGGGGCAGCGGCCTCTATGCCCTGTTGGCCTTGCCCCATTCCTCCGTCGTGCTCCAGTTCTCAGAAGACTTCAGTCAAGTCAATGCCTTGACCGCCGAAGATACGCATTTTGACATTGCATCTCGCACATTGGATGCCTGTCGTACGCCGCAGGGCGTGATCTTCCAGGTCACGGAGAGGTCTGTGACTTTGGTCACGGGCTCGGAGAGGTAGGTCACGCCTCGCACGTAGATGATAATGCGCGCTGGATATGCTGACCTTTCCGTAAGTTCACGATTTCATGTCGAGGAGCTCCTTGGAATAGAGCACGCCGTGGCGGAAAATGCCTTTTGCGCTGATGACACAGTCATCATCTCCACACACGGCAGCCAACGCTCTCAACTACACGCGCTTCTGGCGACACCAGCGGGAATTCGTCACGGCGATACGTGGGACGTTCAGGGAGAGATCACATGTGTTTCGCTGTTCGCAGTCTCGGAGAGCAAATTCGTCATTGCAGGCTCTGTGTTGGACGGGGCACCCTGGATATCAATCTACTCGTCCAAGGGAGAAACAGTAGCCACCAAGGCAATTGCGGAGCTTCACGGTTAGTGCTCATCTCAAAGACACCTCGAGGACGTGCCATTGACTTCCGAAGACGCCTTGGCTCACGCTGATGGTTCAGTGGTCGGCGTCCAGTTTGAGCCACTGACCAGTATCTGCGTTATTCTCCAGGACACCGATGAAGCATATCTCATCGCCGGGACCAGATGCGGGCACCTCCTGAACATAAAAGTCATAAACCGGGATCCTGAGCGAATAACATGTGTCGTCGAGACGATTGGGGTGTCGCCGGTGGAGGTGTTTGCAGCTGCCGGTCCCTTCGACGGGGGCGTGGCGGCGCTGATGTGCTGCGACAATAACTTGGTCATGATGACAGAGTTCTCGCCGCGAGTTGGGAAGTTCCAAAGGAAGCAACTTGTGTGGCTGACGGATGCGAACGATGCCTCGATGCCCTCGCCCCCTACGCATTCCGTCTGCAGCATGACGCACAACCTATCAGGCTACGCTAGCCATATGTCTTTGATGGTCCAGGCGGGATCGAGGTTGCTTCTGGCCGAAATCTGGCCTCATGTCGGTCTCGTGCCGAGGAGTATTCCGGTCGGAGGCACGCCGACTAGGATTATCTACTCTCAAACATGGAACTGCCTTGTGGTCGCGCTGCTCAAGGGTGATAAGCCAACGCTGGCGTTCATTGACCCGGAGTCCGGAGAGACGATTTCAGTCCCGTCAGACAAGGATGGGAAACCTTCAGAATTCGTATCCGGGCTTGGCCATTCTGGAGATAGAATCTATGGCTTGCACGAATGGCTATACGTCAAGGACGGCAAGACTTTCTCATTCATTCTCGTCACTACCAAGGACGGACGGCTCCTCATTGTGTCGGTAAACAAGATCAGGACTCAAACAGACGACGGGCAGGTCGAGCGACTACATTACTGGACGCGATACAAGAAAGTGCTTGGGCAGCCGATATATTCAATTGTGGGAGACGACCAGGGCATAATCTTCTGCGCCGACAGGACCATTCACTGGGAGGTCCTCGACCTGGCAGAGAAGAAGCTGCGGCCGATGAACGAGTATGACCTGGACTCGCCGGCGACATCGCTTCGCGTGGCGGGCGGCCACATCTTTGCCCTGACGACCATGCACTCTTTGGAGGTAGTTGACTACAAGACTGGAGCAAATGGCGACATGGAGCTTGTACACTCTGATCAAATTACACGAAGGACTGTCCACATGATTGATGTTGGCGACCCGGCCGACGGAAGCTCGGGTTGGCCGGTGACACTTCTGTCTGACCAGAGAGGCGGCATCGCAGGGATTCGGGTTCCTTGGCACCAACGCAACAAAGAGTTCGGCGTAGTCTTTGAGGGGATGCTGCCGGCGTCGGTGAGGCGATTCGCGGGAGCCCGAAGCCGGCCCCTCTGGTTGGCGAATGGACGGCGCCCTCGCTACGGGACACTGCCGCGCACAGGTGATGGCGCAGATATATTGGGAGTCTCGCTGGATGGCTCTTTGCAACACTTCACGCTGATTGGGCCCGAGCTCTGGCGGTTCCTCCGCCTCATTCAAAACGTTGCGCAAAGAAGGCCGGAAACCGCGCCCCTGGTTGACGCTGTTGCGCTTGGCGGCGAGGACGACGGCGAGGACGACGGCGTGAACGACGACGAGATGTACGACGATGGCCGCGACGATGAAGACGACGAGGATGATAGCAAAAAAGAAGAAGAAGGCGACGACGACGTGGGACTGGAGCCCCAACAACATCCACAGCTGATGCACATTGATGGGGACATGCTTGGGCGATGCCTCGGGCGCCGGGCACTGGAGCGGATGGTGCGGAAAGGTGATCGATTCGTCCTGTTCTGCCGATACCTGGACGAGCTGGAAGGCGGCTGTCACACCGAAGGGTTCCGAGACGAGAGGGTCACAGAGCAAGAGAGGCGCGACAAGTACCTGGGACTGGGTTATGAGATCCTGGAGTATCTCCTGGACCCTGTCATGTAGAAACAGCAGCCCGTCTTTGACGGCACACAATGTGTACGGTGCCCAACGGAGGCATTCTCGATAGTTGAGTAGTAAGCAGATCTGTAGTCTGTAATCCGTACCAACATCCGCCCTCGCGCGCACGGCACCACGGGCATTGCCTGAAGATGCCGAAGGCTGGTGAGGGAGCGCGAGGTTCGTCTAAAGTCGAAACCGGCACAACGTTTATACGGGCGGCGGCAGCGCTGCAAGGCTGGTACGCGGCCAGCCTTACGTACTCGTAGTCGAGGTACCTCGAACTTGGTACCGCCTGTGACCGTGTCTGGCTGCCTCTGCCCACCACCACTTATCGCACACCCCAACCCGCCGCCACTCCTGGCCTCCACAACCCACCACCCACCATCCAAAAGCTGCCCCCGGCTTTTTTAATGTTTCTTTTTGCCCGAGACGAACAACGGCCGGCTTCGCTACCTACCTAATTTTTCTTCTCCTTTTTTGGTCGCCTTTGGTCAAGTCAAACCGACAACGGCCACAGCAATAGCGTCCAGTCCCTCCGCAAAGTCGCACGACCCCGTTATCCCGCCAAGATGCCGCCAAAGAAGAAGGGCAGCAAGAAAGCCCAGGATGACTGGGAGGCAGACCTCGGCGAGTCCATCGCCCCTCCTGGCGCCGCGTCCGACGACGCCCCGGCCGATGCAAACGACGAGAATGACGACGCAGGCGGTGGCGGCCTCATGGCTATGCTGCGAAAGAACAAGGAGAAGCGCAAGAAGAAGGGCCTGCCCGACAAGGACTTCGTCCAGGGCGAGGACCCTGCCGCCGCCGCCGCCGAGAACGTGGCGGCCAAGGCGCCCGCAGATGCGACGATAGACGACGAGTTCGCTCTGCCTGACAAGAAGGGCAAAGGCGGCGGTAGGGGAAGACTGGCCCCCAAAAAGAACGACCCCGACGATGAAACCGGCGAGGGTGGCAGGGTTCTCACCAAAGCCGAGAAGGAGAAGTTGAAGAAGGAACGTGAGAAGCAGCGAAAGAAGGAACAGGTATGTCGTCGTGCTCTCACGTCTCTCTCGTGCCCTTGTCCAGGTCTCTTCTAACGTGCGTCTCTCTAGGCTGCTAAGAAGAAGACTTCCGCTCCCGTAAAAACCCCCGCGCCAGCCAAGGCGGCCGCGCCGGCCAAGGAGGCTGCCCCGGAGTCTTCCCCGGCCGCTGTCCCGGAGACGGCAGGCAAGAAGAAGAAAGTCCCGGCCCACCTTGCCCTGATCCAGAAGCAGCAGGAGGAGATTCGACGCCAAAAGGAGGAAGAGGAGCGCCGCCTCGCCGAGATCCAGGCTATGACAGAGGAAGAGGAGCGTCAAGCCGCCGAAGAAGCACAGCGTAGGGAAGAGCAGAAGGCCCTCAAGAAGCAGAAGGAGAAGGAGCGTATCGAGCAGCTCAAGAAGGAGGGCAAGTTCCTTACCAAGGCACAAAAGGAAGAAAAGGCTCGCAATGAGAGAAAGCTCCAGCTGATGCTGGCCGCTGGCATCAAGGTAGGCCCTCAAGAGCCCGCGGACGGCGAGCCCAAGAAGAAGGCCGCCTACGACAACAAGAAGAAGAAGGGCAAGCTTGAGCAAAAGGTAAGAAACTCTAAACCAAGCTTTGTGGACCATGCAGGATATGCGCTAATACCGGTTGACTGAAGGCTGACGAAGAGGCGGCCCTGGCTGAGGCTGCTGAGCGTGCTCGTGCCCAAGCCGAGAAGGCCCTCAAGGAGGCCGAGGAGAAGGCTGCGAGAGAAAAGGCCGAGGCCGAGGCCAAAGCCGCTGCGGAGAAGAAGGCAGCGGAGAGCGATATTGAGGACGACTGGGAGGCTGCCGCCGCATCGGATGACGATGACGTCAAGGATGCCGAGGACGCTGGTTTGGACGAGAAAACGACGGCAGGTAAAACTAACGGCAAAGCCGGAGGAGAAGAGGAGGACGACGAGGAGGACGAGGAGAGTGAATCAGAAGACGAATCCGAAGACGAGGGCCTGTCCGCAACACGACAAGCCAATGCCCAGCGCAAACGGGAAGCCGCGGAGCGAAGGGAAAAGGCCCATCAAGCCGCGTTGGCCGCTCGCTCCGAGAATGACCTACGATCTCCCATCTGCTGTATCTTGGGTCACGTCGATACTGGAAAGACCAAGCTGCTTGACAAGGTTCGACAGACCAACGTTCAAGAGGGCGAGGCGGGCGGTATCACGCAGCAGATTGGTGCTACCTACTTCCCGGTGGATGCCATCAGGCAGAAGACTGCCGTTGTCAACAAGGACAACAAGTTCGAGTTCAAGGTACCCGGTCTTCTGGTTATTGACACACCCGGGCACGAGTCCTTCTCCAACCTGCGGTCTCGGGGTTCGTCCCTCTGCAACATCGCCATTCTGGTCGTCGACATCATGCACGGTCTGGAGCCTCAGACCCTCGAGTCCATGCGTCTACTTCGGGACCGGAAGACCCCGTTCATCGTGGCTCTGAACAAGATCGACAGACTCTACGGCTGGAAGAAAGTGGATAACAACGGCTTCCAAGAGAGTCTAGCGCTTCAAAACAAGGCGGTCCACAACGAGTTCAAGAATCGCCTGGAGGAGACCAAGCTGGCGTTCGCCGAGCAGGGCTTCAACTCCGAGCTGTTTTACGAGAACAAGTCCATGGCCAAATTTGTCTCCCTGGTGCCCACGTCGGCTCATACTGGTGAGGGTGTGCCGGATATGCTGAAACTGATTGTTCAACTCACCCAGGAGCGCATGGTTGGTTCTCTCATGTACCTGTCCGAAGTCCAGGCAACCGTTCTCGAGGTCAAAGCCATTGAGGGCTTTGGCATGACCATCGACGTCATCCTGTCCAACGGAGTCTTGAAGGAAGGTGACAGGATAGTCTTGTGCGGTACAGAAGGGGCCATCAAGACCAACATCAGAGCTCTGCTTACGCCGGCGCCGTTGCGTGAACTGCGTCTCAAGTCGGCATATGTGCACAACAAGGAGGTCAAGGCAGCCTTGGGTGTCAAGATCAGTGCCCCTGGCCTTGAGGGGGCCATCGCTGGTTCCAGGCTGATGGTTGTTGGGCCGGACGATGACGAGGATGACATTGAGGACGAAGTCGAGTCCGACCTGACCAACCTGCTCAGCAGAGTCGAGAAGTCTGGTCGCGGCGTCAGCGTTCAGGCATCCACTCTGGGCTCCCTCGAGGCACTGCTCGACTTCTTGAAGGACTGCAAGATTCCCGTGGCAAACGTCGGTATCGGCCCGGTCTACAAGAGAGATGTGATGCAGTGCGGCGTCATGCTGGAAAAGGCGCCCGACTACGCCGTCATGCTTTGCTTCGATGTCAAGGTCGACAAGGAGGCCCTGGCGTACGCCGAGGATCAGAACATCAAGGTCTTCACTGCTGACATCATCTACCACCTGTTCGATGCGTTCACCAAGCACATGGACGACATGTTGGAGAAGAAGAAGGAGAACTCCAAGATGTTGGCCGTCTTCCCTTGCGTCCTGAAACCTATCGCTGTTTTCAACAAGACGGGCCCCATCGTCATTGGTGTTGACGTCGTGGACGGACAGCTCAAGATAAACACGCCGATTGCGGCCGTGAAAACAAACCCGGTGACTAACGCCAAGGAGGTCATCAGCCTAGGCAGAGTGTGAGTCTCTCTTGTTTTTGCTGTTTTCATAATTTTTGTGCGAGTAAGATCTAGCTTGCTAACCCTCATTGGCACCACAGGACTTCGATTGAGCGGGAACACAAGCAGATCCCGGTATGCAAAAAGGGCCAACCCTCGGTGGCTGTCAAGATCGAGATGGGCGGCCATCAACCCATGTATGGCCGACAGCTGGAAGAGGACGACACACTCTACAGTCTCGTCTCCCGAGCGAGTATTGACTGCCTCAAGGAGTTTTACCGCAAGGACGTGTCCAACGAAGAGTGGCAGCTGATTATCAAGCTGAAGCCCCTCTTCGACATCAACTAGACGCCGAGGACTAAGCCCCAGCCGGTCAGGAGAGGATGCGAGGTATTGTTGCCTTGCTGGACTCGACCGACAACGGAGGGGCCGGTTTGGTCATGTCTTTTGTCCTTATTTCTTCACACATGCAGCAACGGACACGGGAAAGGGCACGCATGCCCTCGATTCCTGGAGGGATGGAGGGATACGAGAGATGGACATTAACCCCAGTGGACAATGTCACGCGAAGTTAACGTTGTAAAGATCAAGTCGTGAAAAGTAGGCAAAAGTTTCGTCTTTCTAGATTAAGTGCATTTGTGCAGAATAGTCGGCTTTGTGCCATCTGCCTTTGGCTATGCCATCTATGCTCCCGCGATGATGGATGCTCTTGTACGAGACGGGGGGTTTGAACGTGTCATTGGCGATGAAAGGGGGGATATGGATGTATTTGCCCTCTGCTCTTCATGCCAGATCAACACCATCTTCTCCAACATCTTGCGTATCCGTATGATAACAGACTTCAGCAACCCAAAACGTTGTCCTGTGTAAAACTTGTCTAACATGCATACATTTCCGTCATGACCATTCCCGTGCTCGCCGAGGCCCCATCGCCCAGCGTGGCCAACTGCCTACGCCCTGGCGGGGGTTCGTTTCTATGCGGTTCTTCATTTTATTTTACTCCTCCCTGGTGCGCGCGTCTACCGCATCCATTAACTCTTCGTTACGTGGCGTCATCCCTGCCTCTAGTTCGCGTCGCCGGCCTCCTCAGTCTCGGCCTGCGAGGCGTCGGCGTCCTTCATCTCCTGGTCGCTTCCTCCCTGCTGGGCCGCCTTATCGGCCTCAGCAGCCTTGCGAGCCTCTTCCTCAGCGGCTCTTTTGGCAGCCTGCTCGGCCTCGACGCGCTCTTGCACGGCACGTCGGTCGGCCTCAACTTTCTCGAAGTAGCGCTGCACAATGGGGCCAGCCATGGCCCGGAGCTCTTCCATCTTGGCGACGTACACGCCCTTAGTCGCGTCGTCACCCTCGTCGTACAGCCAATCCTGTGATACAACGTCAGTGTCCGTTGCTTCATGTCGTGTTTTGAGCGAGCGTGGTCAATCTTACCTCGGCAGTCTCGAGCTTTTGCTTGATGGTCGACTTCTCATCCTCACTGGCGAACTCGGCATACTGGTCGTCCAGCTTGGCTCGGAGGTCGTAGATATAAGCCTCCAGCTCGTTCTTCTTCTCCTCGGTGTCAGCCACAAGCTTGTCTTCCATGACCATGGCGGCTTCCTTCTCCATCAAGTTGGCTTTGATGCTGACATCAAGGGAGGAGGTGCCGCTGGAGATGGGAAGATCGCCCTTGCGGACCTGCTTCTTCACCTTGCGGGTCTTCTTGGGGGCGTCGTCCTTGTTGTCAGTCTCCATGGCC
This sequence comes from Tolypocladium nubicola, assembly GCA_024340505.1. Lineage (NCBI taxonomy): Eukaryota > Fungi > Ascomycota > Sordariomycetes > Hypocreales > Ophiocordycipitaceae > Tolypocladium > Tolypocladium nubicola. Next base: position 26,378 of record JALHCA010000337.1, read on the forward strand.
TGGAGAGAGAAGCGGGGTTAGCCAATGTGCTCGGAAGGGGAGACGGAGGGGTTCAACACTCACATCGGGGTCCTTCTTGTCACCGTCTTCCTTCTTGTCGTCGTCCTTGACCTCCTCCTCGACCTCTTGGTCCTCGACAAAGTAGCCATTCTCCACGTTGAGAATGCCGTGGATGTTGACGCGTGCCTTGAGCTTGCAGATCATAAAGTCATCCTTGCCTTCAGCCTTGACACCCTTGACGGAAAAGCGTCCGATCCAGGGATTCATCTTGCCGGGCAGCTCCTCGGGCTTTGCGTACCGGGCCTCGAGATCGAAAGGCTGCTTGCGGTAGAAGGTCAGGATCTTGGTTGAGGGCAAGACGTTGCCTTTGTTAAAGACAGTCAGGCTCGTGTCCTCGTCAGGAATATCGGGAGCCTTCTCCCAGGCGAACTCGATTGGGTAGCTGATGATGTCCTGAACGGAGAAGTCACGGACTCGGAAGACGGGAGAGAGGATGGCACAGCTGAAGGCACAGCCGCGGGCGATAGCCTCATCGGCGTTCATGGTGAAGGACAGGGTCTTTCCGAAGAAAGCCTGGATGCGGTCCTTGAGTGCCGGGACACGAGAACCGCCGCCAACGATCTCGATGACGTCGATATCGTCCTTGGTAAGCTTGGCCTGTGCGAGGGCCTGCTCGAGGGGCAGGTGGGTGCGGGCCAGCAGGGGCTCGATCATGGCCTCAAACTCTTGCCGGGTGACCATGGTGGAGGCGTCAACATCGTTCATGAGGGACTCGATGTTGACGGGAGCCTGCTGGTTGGCGGAGAGGATCTTCTTGGTCTTCTCGGCGGCGGCAATGGTACGGGCCATGGCTCGGCCGTGGGTGTAGATGTCGACCTTGTACTTGCCCTTGAACTCCTTGGCCAGGTGGTCGACGAGGGCCTTGTCGAAGTCTCGGCCACCAAAGTTGCGGTCCCAGGCCGTCGACTTGACGGCAAGCTCGCCCTTCTTGAACTCGACGATGGAGCAGGTGTAGTTGCTGTGGCCAATGTCGACGAAGCACACGCGGCGGGGTCGCTCCTCGGGGGCCGGAAGATCGAGCTTGGTGATGCCCCAGCCCAGGGCGGCAGCGGTGGTGTCGTTCATGAGGCGGAGGAGCTTCAGACCGGCGATCTCGGCGGCGTCGATGATGGCGCGGCGCTGGACGTCGGAGAACCAGGCAGGGACGCTCATGCAAATTTCGGAGACGGGAAGCTTGAGCTCGATGGCGGCAGTCTGCCTGATCTTGCTCAGGTACATGGCGACGAGCTGGGTGGCCGTGAACTTCTCCTTGTTGCCGAGGTAGGAGATCTCGGCGCCAACCTGTCCATTGACATCGACGAGGGGCGCAGTGACGTACTGCTGCTCGATCTGAACGTCTGGGTCGCTGAAGGAGCGGCCGGCGAGGCGCTTGATGGAGCTGACGGTATTCTTGAGGTTGGAGATCTCCTGCGTCTTGGCGGCCTCACCGAGGTATCGCGATTTGGGGCCGAAGCCTACCAGGGACCTGTTTGGCAGCAGCTGATGTCAGTCGACGTCATGCGCAAAGGGGTACGGCGGGAGGGTAATGTACGGAGTGGCTCGGTTGGAGACTTCATTGGTGATCTGTCGAAGAGCAACGGGGTCAGTTGGAGCTTAGGCTTCAGGCTAGGAGCAACGGGGGCCGGCTCGTAGGCACGCACCACATCGACGCCGCGATTTCTCGCGACAGCAACCACCGTCTTGAGGGTTCCGAAATCGACACCTGCGGGTTGAGAGTTAGGCCAGTTCTTGTGCGAGGCGTCGCGGCACCGAGAGCAACGCCGGAGCGAGTGCCGGAGTGCCGGAGGGCCGGAGAGCCGGAGGGAGGGGGCAGCAGGAGGGCCAGAACATACCCACGACGGACATTGTCGCTGTATTTGTTGATTTTCCCTGCTATGTGGTGGTCTGTTTCTCGGGGCCTACTGATAGGCGCGGCGCACAGCGGAGCGGCGGCGAAGACGTCGTGCGGGCGCGGGACGAGGAGGCTGCGATTGTCGTGCAGAGGGCAGAGGGCAGAGTCGCAGAGTCGCACGTGGGAGGGTACGTTTTACGTTGTAGGTTGTGAGTTGGAAGAACGAAGCCAGTTCGATGGGATCCGGCTGGTCTGTCGAAGAAAGATTGGGCCAACTTTTGGGTGGTGGGCGGCTGGTGGTGGGCGGTGTGTGTGATGGGGACCGGGTCGGGCGCTGGCAGCTGCAACTGGAAAAGTTGCTGCCAACAGCTGCCTTTATCTTTATCGCAGGCGGCTACTTTGCATCATCGCGGGGCTGCGGGCGAGGGGCGGTACCCGTTGGCCTGGGGCGCCGCCCATGGGTACCTGCCCGCGCGAGCCCCGCCATCCCGAGGCGAGGTACCGTTCAGTTTTGCGTAGAAGGCCGCAGAATTTTCCAGACGGCTCCCCAGGCTTCCAGCGGTAGCGACCAGCCAAGCAGCCCAATCCCGTCAGGCCCGTTATGCTGCCAGCGTCAGATGCTGGGCTTGCGGGCTTGGCGGCCGGCCACCAATATGGGATCAGTGGGCCATGTTTGTACTTTGCACGAGGCAGTCCGTATGGGTACGAGTACCTATCTCGGATGTCGTGTCATCGGTATCAAGCTGGAAGCACTCGGGCTGTACTCGTGTTTTCCTGTATGCATCATGTCGTCGTTTGCTTTGCACTTGCTTTGGCCATCATCCTCACCGGCATGGCACCACCAACAAGGGAAATGCCCATGTCTGTTTCTCGCGCCGGCACCGGCCTGCCCGGCCAATCGTTTCGTTCTTCTCATATAATCTGTACGTAGTCGACTCGGCGGCATGGACGGTCAATGCTTGGCGCAGCTCGGTTTGCTGGTTCCTGTCAGGTTGCCGGGCACCGACTTCAAGCCGCCGTCTTCAAGTTGTCCTGACCGTGGAGCATGTGGTTGCTCATACCAACAGACGGCGCTCGTCCCGAGGTGCTGCGGTCCCAATGCTCAAAGGTCTGTTCATTTCTGTAGACATGTCCACCAATAGACAGCACCATAAAGACATCGTCCAACTGGCCCAATCGCCTCTATATCGCCCTGCCAATGTACTCGTCGTCCGCCTTGGCCTTCGCCTCTCTATACAGCTCACCTCTCGCCGGCTGCGAGCTGGGCCCGGGGAATGCCCCCATGGGCTCTTCGTCTTCGTCGTGGCGCTGGGTTTGAGCCTGTTGTGCTATCACATACTTGCGCCGATCCTCGTCTCCCATGAACCTGTCAACTTGGACCCCGACATACGCCGCCTTCTCATCCGTCCTGCTCGAGCTCAAACTGTCAAGCGAGTCGCGCCAGTCGCTGGCCCAGTAAGACACCGGCGGCGAGGCCGTCCCTCCCATCAGCGCAGCGCTGGCCTCGGTCTCGTCAGGGTGCGCGTACACGCCCGTGGCCGTCCTCTGTCGAGCCGAAAACCTGCCATCAATCTTGTCTGGCGGCCGCACCACGCTTCTCTTGCGGCCGAGCATGACGCTCTGCGCCTGCGACTTGCTCGCCGCTCTCCGCGCCTCCAGGGCTGGCTTGAACGACTCCGGCACCACGTTGAGCTCATCGCCTTGCATCTCTGCTTGCTCGGCAGCTTCTCGTGCCGTCGTGTTGGTGTCGGCCGCCGCCGCGTCCGCCCGCGGCCCGCCCCACGTTCGCTGGCCAGCCGTGAATATCCCGTAGACCATGTAGTACCAGTTGAAGAAGGGGTTCAGGAGGAACATGACCGGGTACAGCCAGATCTTAAATCGCCGCAACTTGGCCCCAAAGTAAAGCATTAGCAACCAATTGAGGCCTAGCGAGACGGCAATGAAGCCGACGGGTAGGTTGTCCACCTTGACCACTGTCGTCAGGAGTGCCAGGACCATGATGATGAACAGCAGCGACGTCGTCCGGATCGTGTTCTGCATGAAGCGCACCACAATCAACGTCGGGTAGCGCTTCCACAGCCGCCAGTCCGTGAGCATGCACACCTCATTGGTGATGAAGCCCAGGAACCATCGGCGCCTCTGCTTAACCAGGGACCGATAGGTTTGCACGGCCTCGGTCTTGCAAAACGCCGACGTGCACATCTGGATCTGATGACGCTTCTTAGCGCCGATCATGAAGAGGTGGGTGAGCCACCGGTCCTCGCCCAGGTGGCATTTGGCAAAGTCAAAGAGGTCATCACACTGTTCCGCCTTGTCCGCAAAGTAGTACTTGGCCATCCTCCTAAAGGCCGAGAAGCGGAGCATCGTCAGTGCACCCGGCAGGCACGACACCGCGCCGCAGCCCGACTCGACGGTGCGCTCAAACAGCTGGCCGTGGATGTACTCCATGTCCTGCAGCAACGTGATGATGCTGTGCTTGCGCGTCGTCGACGTGATGACGCCCGTCATGGCAAGCATGTCCCTCGAGTTTCCGGGGCTGAGCTCCATGTCGTAGACAAAGTTTTGCAGGCAAACCTTGTCCAAGATACAATCCGAGTCGATGAAGAGAATGAAGAGGTTATCGTTCCTCTTGAGGTACTGAGCATAGACCCTGTCGATGAGCTTGAAGGAGGACTTTTGGCAGTGCCGCTTGCCACCGTGGGGGAAACGGGATATGGTGATACGGGCCGCCTTGTAGGTCACGTCGATGCTCCTAGGGTACGTGCTCATTGTCAGCGGCACTCCAAGTTTGTCAATTGTATTGAGGTACAGCTCGTCGACCTGCTCGCCGTCGAAGGAGAGGAACACGTGGATACAGGCTGGCGGGTAGTCGCAGTCGACGACCGAGTTGACGGCCTTGACGAGCACCTCGGGCTCCTCCCGGTAGCAGGGCATGACTACGACCACCTTGGGGGCCGTCACATCGTCGAGCACCCGCTTGATGCGCTTTGTGCGGCCCAGCTGGTTGGTGACAAGCTGGTATACGCAGAAGAGCCAGGGAACGGTGAGGAGGATGGCAAAGCTCCAGAACGCAAACCACTGCAGGAAGGAGACAACGGCCGGGGGCCAGTATTTGGAGATTTGGCTCGGCAGGGGCAGGGTCACCACCATTATGGGCAGAAAGATGAAGCTGTACAAGTCTCGTCAACTGTGATGCCGCCACGATGGGGTGCCGAACGGCGCGGCGGACATACCGGAGCAGGGCGAAGGCAAGACCTACGAGGACGCAGAGAACTCGGATGGACCAGTGCTCGGCCTTTCGGAATACCTTGAACAAGCAGTACGTGAATGCCGCGAGCCAGAGGAACCATTCGAGGCATGCCATGAGCATGACGACCCCAACGATGGCCGTGTACACGATCTAGAACACTAGCAGTCAGCATCCCGGCGGCCAACGAGCAAAACGCGAGAGAAACAAGAGCGCCTTGGCCCAGGGGAGAGCGTACGTCCTTGACAGGCCATTGCGCGGGGCCGGCCATGTTGAACCACAGACGTTGGGAGTCGGATCATGAGGCGGCGACGACGATCTGGTTTCGAGCGCGGAGTGTCGAGGACGGAAACCGTTTCCAGGGCCGAAAGATCTGGGCTCGCGGGCTGTGTTGCGAGCTGTGTTGCGAGCTTTTCTCCGCGTTGCACAAGGCCAGCGCGAGGTCTGAGCTTCGCCGTGTCGTTTGCATCCGCAATGGCCTGCAGCAGTCTCCCGCTGTTGGCAGGGCGCCTCGCAGACCACGGCCCCTGCAGCAGTCCGCAATAATCGGCGTACTGTACGAGGTTGGGGATGAGAGAGGGAGGAGGAGGAGCAGCAGGTACCTCTCTTGGCTAGGCCTGTGGCATCTTGCCATTGCGCCGCTCCAGAGCCACGTGCTTCAGCGACGGCGTGTTTCATCCCTACATAAGTTGACATCATCGTACGCAGTAGGTGCCTCCGCGAGGTTAGGCAGGAACGGGACCGGACGGGCACAGAGAACAGAACACCCCAAGCACGGTGGCAACGAGAAAACCTTCACCCAAGGCGATATCGTGGCAACGACTGCAAACGACTGAACAGCACGCGAATTCCTTGCGCTCGTCTCGACGAGAGCGATGGTGCACCCGCTCCTCTCTTACATGGACCAGCTGCGGCATCTAAGCGTGCAAGAGCTCACGGAAGGCCATGGCAGATCCGATGTCGTGCCCGACTCCCCGCATCATCCCACCACCCCAACCAGCTTCAAGATGACAGGTCCTCCCATTTCTGTCTGCGGCAGCGTTGGTGCCTTCGCACTTCAGCTTCAGCACCTCGCTCGCAAATCCGTCCCTCCCTGCCCGCGCAGTCCGCGCTTAGCAGTGTCTCGCCCGCTTTGCAGGGGGGTCTGAATGGGCGTCTTGCAACTTGGTTCGTCTCCTAGTGACGTGGCATCGTCTGGGATTGCCCTGCGGGGTCCAGCAAGGAACTAACAGCCAGTATGTCCGAGTCTTGTTCGCAGCTGAGCCTTCAGACCCTGGTGGGTGCTGCTGGCTGGGCCCCACGAAGCCATGCAAATCAAGGCGGCAAACCGTGCTTCTCTCGGTGCAAACGGCAAGGTCGCACGTTTGCTTGTGCAATGACCGGACCCGCATTGCGCTGAGGTGTGTCCGTGTCCATGTCCCCTTTACCAATCGACGTCGCTCAGCTGCAACTTCCGAATCCTTTGACCCCGATCTTTACTTGGTCTTTCAATCCGGTTGTGATGGAACGTCGCCGGTCGGTCACTGCCTATGGAGGTGTCAACACAACATCCATGGCGGGTCGATTGCCACGGCATAGACCCACCTTCTTGGTCTTCGCTTTGTTGAAGGTCATAGTTCAGGACTAGGCTCTTGATGCGCTGCTGTTCTTCCTTCTCCGCTTGCTGCTGCGTCTTCATGGCGATGGCAAACGTCGAATCGGATGGCAGTTCCACCTTTCGGGTCTGAAATTCATGTCAGCAAAAGTAATACCTGAAATGGTGGCACGGGACGGCGGCTGGACCTGTTGGCGATTGCCTTTCTTGGTCAGAAGCGAAAAGGCCATGGTAGTACTCGGAATCCTCGCTGGGTCTTCTTCGCCCGGTGCCATAGGGGTCGAAGCATCGCGATTCTTAGGCCGAACCGGAAGCGGGACATCGAACAGCTGCTTGCGTTCGAACTTCCGGGATTCAAGGCTGTCAGCCATCATCTTGGCATACTCCCGCTCGAACTCTGCCTCATCTTCCGCATTGACCGTCTCCTCTTGTCGAGTCACAATGATCGCCTCCTCATTGAAGTCGCTCTCATGCGCCGAGACGTCGTCGTCGTCCTGTTGTCCAAGTGTCAGTTGAGCATTCCGCGAAAGTAATGGAACTTGCCCACCTCGGCATCGTCCTCTTCCGAGGCACTTTCGTCATCGCCATATGCTTCAACCTCATCGCCGTCCCCATTCTCGTCTTCAGACGATGCTCCACTCGTGCCTTCGTCTGGCTCAACTGCCTTGTCAGCCCCTGCCGTTTTCTGATCCTGGGCTATGGCCAGCTGGAAGGCTTTGGAGGCTTCTTCCAGGCTGGCGGCCAGCTTCCACTGTGGTCGAGTGAGAGCAAAAATGTCTTGCACGACGAACTCGATTTCCATCGGCAGCGATGCCTTCGTGTTGACGTAGTACTGTCGACGGAATCAGCCAAAACGGTACTTCGCACGGGGATACCTGAGCCGACATACCTGAAAGAATGACAGAAAGTAGTCCAGTTTCTTTCCTGCAGCTCCTCGGTTAAAGAACATGCCGCAGGTCTCCAATACGGTGGCAACGAGACGGATTCGGAAGAAGTCGTCTGGCGGGTCGAATGGGTTAAACCGCCCAGGGACAGGGGGACCACCTGGGATATGTGAGCTCGGGCAGAGGTGGCTTTTCGTGGAAGGCTTTGCCGGCTTACCATATCCAAACGTCATGATCTTGTACATTGTGTCAAATATGACAGGGTGCTCCAGCATGCGATAGTTGTAGAGCTCCCCCAGGTACTTCACTTCTGCGACACGGCGCTGAAAGAACCTGAAGTCGTTCTGCTCCAGCCCAAAGCTAACGGACTCGATGATGTTGTCGATGACTTTGACGACAAACTCGGGGTGGTAGCGGTGTAGGGCGCTCAACAGAATCCCGAGAAGGTGGATGTTTCCGTACTTGACCTTCCCGGGCTTGGAGAAGACCTTTTCCAAGATGGAAACAACCTGAAGGCAGGTTCAGCCATGAAAGCCACTAAACTTGGGCCATATATTCGAAATACGTACCTCGGCTTCTTCCCAATGAAGTCTTCGGATCTGCTTCAGAATCTTGCCGTAGTTTCTTTTGGTCAGGTCATTGTACAAGAGCTTTCGGACGAAGAGCTCCATGGGCGTCCGGTCTTTCTGCTCAATTGCAGGCCTCTCAGGGGGGTCGACGTAGTACACAGCATTGTCAATGAGCATCCTCTCAGGTTGGCCGATGTGTTGCACCGACTTCTTGCGTTGCAGTGTCTCCAGAAAGCTCACCATTCGCGGTGCAGTGTCTGGATTCTTTAGCAAGTATCGGCCGCAGTTCTCGATCAAATTGCAGAGAATTTCAATGTTCATTCGCGAAAAGTCATCCAGACTGACTTTAAGGCAGTGGAAGACGACATGCTCGGGGACGACGCCGAATTTGGTAAGCTCTGCAAGATAACGAATGTTGCTTAGTCGGACCTGGCCGAGGAAGTCCTTCTCCTTCCGGCGTTGCAAGCTGCGAAATTCGGCGTCGAGATATTCCACAAGCCCTTTGGGGACGTCTGGCATATATCGGCCAAGAGTAGCAACCAGGCGGGACCATGATGGAAGCAGATCGCTTCGGCCCTTGGGTACCTCCGTCAAAGCCTTGACAAGGCGATTGCGAGATGCCTTGGAGTTGAGAAAGCAGAAGTCAACGGCGGTCTGGTCGATGATTTCTTTGTTGGTAAGCTCAGGCAGCCGCGCCAGCAGCGCGTCGACCTGAGCTCCAATTGTCTTGTTGGCGATGGCTGTGGACTGATCATCGGCGGTCGCGGCGTCGACCGCCTTGGTAGCATCTGATGCGTCACTCGGCTCGACCTTCTTGCCAACTTGCTCGTCGGCATCTGGCTTCTTCTTCTTGCCGTCCTCGAGCAGAATGGGCGGAACCTTGCCTTTGAGGTCGACTAAGTTTTCGTAGAATCGACGCTCATCCTCATCTGCCCAGATGCCAGCCCCTTCGCCCATGGATCGCAAGTAGTCACCCGTCTTGACTAGGCCAATGGAGCCGCTCGATGTTGCAAACGAGTCGTCGGAGTCCTTCAGGTCCGGCATTTCAGCGCCAATAGCATCGGCGACGACCTGCGCGTTGGAGACCAGTCGGTCCTGAGCTTTGACCAGTTTCTCATAATTAGCTTGGCGATCCTCAAAGACTTCGCCAGACTTGACGTAGGCTTCGGCATTCCGCCGAGCTTGGGACTGGATAGACTTGTGATCTCGGACGATGTGGGCCGTAACATCGTCGAAATACCGTTTCAAAATGCTTCGAAAACGCTCGGCCTCGCCCGGGGATGTGAAGGGCTGGTCTGACGCGGGGGGGTCGCTGATGCCCTCGGCATCTCGACGGCTCCCGTTGGCAGCATTTGCCACGCCGTCCTCCTCTACAGTCTTTCGACCTTCAGACCCTGCCGACTTGATACCAAGGATGTCCCAGCCAAAAGCTTTGACGAACACGACGAGCAAGGGGAGGTTTGCATGCTCCCGATCGTGCCCCAAAAGGTCCTTGAGAACCTCGAGAGGGAATGGCTCCGCAGTGCCCCCCTTGTTGGAGGAGTTGCTGCGCGGCTTGAGTTCGGTGGCCTTGCCTGCTGCACCTTTGGTTGCGTCATCGGGCCTGCTGGCATCGTCGAGAGTGCGGAGGACGCCCACGAGCCAGAGCTCGGTGGTCACACGCAATAGTGACCGCTGGCGGATGATGCGCTCTTTCTCTTCCTTTTCGCGGGATTCCGGGGCCAGAGTCTTGAGGAAGCTCTTGTCAGGCGTGGCCATCCCCTTGCCGAGCAGCCAGGCGAGATACTCGGTGAATTCGGCTGGACCAAAGCGCTGATGGAGGGCGCTCACTATTTCGACTCCTGCCTCGATCTCGCCGGGCGACTTGAGTTTGCAGAGGCCCTCATAGCAGGCAGATATAATCTCGGACAGATACTTGTGCAAGCTCAGCGTTCGAATCTCCTGCGAGAAGGTGCCGAGGGTAGCGGCGGTGACGGCGGTCCGCAGTCGCTTGATGAAGGCTGTGTTCTTCTTGAGGGAGGAATCGAGCGCACTGCCGACCGGGAACAGATCTGGAGCGGCGAGGTCAGCATCGCCGCGGGCGTGGGCGCGTCCACCGGAGGGTCAGAGGGGCGAAGGGGGAGGCTGAAGACGAACCTTTCTCGCCGCACCAAGCTCTCTCGTTGAGCGAGCGCAGCTCACCTGTGGACTGGTCAGCGCCTGGACGAGAGCTCGAGTGCACGATCAAAGTGGCGTGCGACTAACGCTTCCTTGCGCGATCCATAGCGACGCCACCAGCTGCGGTCTGGATATGGACTTGTGATGGCGATGGCCGGACAGATGTGGTTGGATGTGGTGATGTGGTGGACGTAGGCCTAGGCGCTACATTCGGGCGCGGCACCGCTATGGGATGTACTGCCCCAGAAAGTGGTATTGCGGTCGGGCAAGATGGGCCAGCATGGGTGCGATCGCGTTTGTAGCGGCGGGGCGTCTGGTCAGTGGCCGCGAGCGAGTGCGCGAGTATGATTCCTTTGTCGAGCTCAACCAAACGGTGCGATTCGCCGTGGCGCAAAAGAAGGGTCTGGCTGATGTGTAGAGACAGAGTCGTCGATGAGGTAAGGTTGGTGATGCAGTTCCATAACTGGCCCTGCAGGCCACGACGGCCTGAGATTACCTAATGACCAACTGTATCGGAACATTATTCCGGCGACAGCTTCCATCTCTCCCGTCTTCCTCCTCCTCCCAACTGGCGATCCTAACTACTTCATAATACTTCGTCCGTGCACGCTCGGGCCGCATGTTCAACATGCAGCTCCTCTGTGCAGATGCAGCTGGTCGATAGCCAACAGCCGCGCCCAGTTGCCAACGAGGCCGCCAGGCTGCCGGCGACTGTGCTGCCTGCGCTTCCGGCCTTGGCCACGACCGCATCACGGCGCCACACCAACCATATCTTGATAGTGCATGCTTGCCAGGTGCGAGGTGTCAAGCACGAACACTCTGTACGTATCCGCACAGTTGACCGGCCGATAGAGATTTGATGGCCTTGTCTTCGGAACGCTCAATTCGTTTGATCGGTGCATCTCCGCTGAGATGCGATGGTCGTTATCTGCATTCTGATTCGCGCCCCACCTCGGAGCTGATATGGGAGGGAGCCTCCGCGGAAGCCCTCGATTCACCTTCATCCACCCGCCGAGTGGCCACATGGATCAGGTTCGCAAGATAACCCCTGGCTGGTGGTTGCGTCGGGTAAAACATGTGCTGTTCGGCCCTATGCGCCATCATCTTTATCTACCAGTTGTTTGCTCTGCCCGCGTTGTGACCCCCATGGCTATGCAACATCCGCCTGATAAGTTGAATCTGAGTCCTGGTTTCGTTCCTTTTTTTTCTCTTCCCATGATGTCCAGTGGCGTTGCTTGTGTACGGCAACTCCCGATTCCCGTCTATAGTCATTCTTGGTTCGGCACTCTGCAAAAGTAACTGGACGATCACGACCACAATGACACAGGATTGCCTGGGACTACGTTTGCCCCCCTCCGCCGTTTCCTTTCCTCCCAGCCCCCCCAGTACGGCGAGGCCGTCGAGGAAAGGCAGCTTTGACGGTAGCACGGAGGGAGGATTCTCGTCTTCTATTCTCGAACCTACGGCCGACAACCATGCGTCTTACCCACTGCCGCCCCGGAACGGCTCAAAAGGGGTATTACTTCAGGACCTGAAAACGCCGGATAGCCACGTGGAGAGAGACCCACGACTCATTCGCCTCACTGGCATTCACCCATTCAATGTCGAGGCTCCACTGAGTGACCTTTACGATGAAGGCTTCCTTACCAGCGAGGACCTTCACTATGTGCGGAACCACGGACATGTACCCAGGTGCGAGGATCAGGACATGTACGATTGGACCTTCACCATAGAAGGCATGGTTGCCGAGCCCTTCACCCTCAGCGTGAGAGAGCTCATCAACGCCTTCGAGCAGACAACATACCCCGTCACTCTTGTCTGTGCCGGAAACCGACGGAAAGAGCAGAACTTGGTTCGAAAGTCGAAAGGCTTCTCGTGGGGTCCGGCTGGTCTGTCCACTGCTCTATGGACTGGGGTCCCAATCGGCGAGTTGATTGCTCGGGCGAAACCGCATAGAGGCGCAAAGTATGTGTGCTTCGAAGGCGCAGATAAGCTTCCCAATGGATACTACGGTACCTCTGTCAAGCTGAACTGGTGTATGGACGCAAACAAGGGAATCCTTGTGGCCCACAAGATGAACGGCTGCAAGCTTCACCCAGACCACGGGAAGCCTGTTCGCATCGTCATACCAGGGCAAATAGGTGGGCGCAGTGTCAAGTGGCTCAAGAGAATCACTGTAACCGCCGAACCGAGTGACAATTGGTATCATATATACGACAACCGAGTACTCCCGACCATGGTGACTCCAGATGCGAGCGCCGACCTGCCCGAGACCTGGAAGGACGAGCGGTACGCCATCTACGACCTCAACGCCAACAGCGCTGTCTGCTACCCTGCCCATGACGAAAGAGTCTCTTTGACCTCCGGTTCGGACACGTACAAGGTGCGAGGCTATGCATACGGCGGTGGCGGCAGACGCATCACAAGGATGGAAGTCACCCTCGACAAAGGCAGGACGTGGAAGCTGGCTCGCTTAAACTATCCAGAGGATGAATATCGGCTGGCACCGGAAGGCGAGATGCTCTACGGCGGCAGGTTGGACATGTGGTGGAGAGAAACGTCCTTTTGCTGGTGCTTCTGGGAAATCGACATCGCCGTGACTGAGCTAGAGGGTGCGGCCGACATCATGGTCCGGGCCATGGATGAAGGGCTCATGGTCCAACCCAGGGACATGTACTGGAGCGTTCTGGGAATGATGAACAACCCCTGGTTCAGAGTGGTGATTCATAAGGAGGGACACTCGCTGAGGTTCGAACACCCAACCCAGCCCGCCCTGATGCAGGGTGGGTGGATGGAGAGGGTCAAGAAAGCCGGAGGGAACCTTGCAAACGGCTTCTGGGGAGAGAAGGTCGAGGGCGAAACCGAGGATATTATGGAACAGGAACCACAGAGGAAGATTTGCATGACCAGCCCCAACGTTGACCGGTCAATCACTCTCGATGAGCTGAAGGGGCACAGCGACGAGAACGAGCCGTGGTTCGTCGTCAACGGCCATGTATACGATGGTACGCCGTTCTTGGAGGCTCATCCCGGTGGTGCAGCATCTATCGTCGGCGCAGCAGCCCGAGACACGACGGAGGAGTTTGTAGCCATTCGTACGTCGTTCATATTTTCGGCCTCCCCCTGTTACTGGTGATAAGACTCTCTAACTGACTCGTCGAAATGCAGACAGCGAGAATGCGAAGGCCATGATGCCGGACTACCACATCGGGAGGCTGGACGAAGCAGCGCTTGCTGCCCTGTCCGGCGACGCCGAGGAGTGCGACCCGAATCGCGCCGTTTTCCTGCAGGCCAGGGCTTGGTCCAAGGCCCTGCTCCAGGAAAAGGTCAAGATCTCGGCAGACACCAAGATATTCCGTTTCAAGCTCGACCACGAGAGCCAGGAAATCGGCCTGCCTGTCGGCAAGCACCTCATGATGCGACTCCGAGACCCGGCGACGCGGGAGGCCATCATACGTGCGTACACACCAATGTCGGAAGGGACTGACAGGGGCACGCTGGACGTGCTTATCAAGATATACTACGACGTCTTCGAGCGCAAGGGGGGCAAAATGACGCAGGCGCTGGATTCCATCCCAATCGGCCACTTTGTCGACTTCAAGGGTCCCGTGGGTAAGTTTGAGTACCTCGGCAAGGGCCTCTGCACCGTCTCAGGCAAGCAGCGGAGGGTCCGGCGCTTCAACATGATCTGTGGCGGCTCCGGCGTCACGCCCATCTTCCAGGTCTTGCGGGCGTTGACCAAGGACCACGACGATCCGACCGAGTGCGTCCTGGTGGACGGGAACCGCGTCGAGGAGGACATTCTCTGTCGACTGCAGCTCGATGCCATGGTAGACTCGGCCAGGCACAGATGCCGATTGCTGCACACCCTGACGAGGCACTCGCCAGCGTGGACGGGCCGGAAGGGCCGCATGGACAGAGCCCTGATGGAGACGGAAATCGGACCCTGCGAGAAGGCAGGCGAGGACATGGTACTCATCTGCGGGCCTGAGACGATGGAGAAGAGCGTACACGAGATTTTATCGGGCCTGGGTTGGATAGACGAGGATATCCTCTTCTTCTAAAGACTGTTGCAGACCTTGATGACGAGGGGGGCCAGCGTAGAGAATGGAGCAGGCATCACGGGACCACAAGAGCGCAATTGTCGGCGACTCGCACAAGAAATCATTGTGACAAGGTTTTGCATGGGCATTTTTTCAAGAGAATGTATTTTATACTCCGCATAGATGAGGGACAGGGGTACAATCGAGAGCGCGCACCAGCTTCTCGGCTCGGATGACTTGCTAGTGAGCATGAGCTTGCATGCTTGCGAATGCATCTCCCAGAGGGCACGTATTGCTGCCGTCTTGCGAGATATTTCAACAGATGCATATTGATTCCAAGGTATGATCAGCTCCCTTGACCAGGTGAATATGTCCACCGTAATAAGTATCCCATTGCCTGGCAATTGTTCTCGAGACATACAGGGCCATAGTTTCATCCAGTCTTGGCAATATACCGCGTCCGAGTACAGCAGCAAGGGAAAAGGTAAAACCGGTGACAGCCTCACCCGTGGCTCTCGCTGCTACCCCCAGAAGCCCCCTCTCCTCCTCCACGACGGCGGTCCCTTTATCGCCGCCATCTGGCATTGCTGGCTGCCTCGTCTTCCCACTGCGCCACTCGCCACAGACATAATCCATGCCTCAACGCATCGAGGATCCGCCCCCAAGGCTCGCCCCTTTCTCGAAGCCACCCATGCGGCTTTCATCTTCAGTCGTGTCCACCTGCTTCTTCGCGCCCTCACTCGTCCGTGGTCCCCTCTGGCTTCTTGCCGGCACCGGTTGCGCCATCACTACCGTCTCTATGCCCGCGGGACTTGACTCCTCCGGCTCCATCGGCAGCTCGTCCACGTCGATTTCGAGGTTCAAGAGGCTCCTGAGCACGACCTGACACCCGGCCTTGCTCATCACCTCGTTGGACTCCTTGCACAGCTCAGAGGCCACGCACTCGATGCACCCTCGTTGGCACTGGCACCCTTCTACCCGCTGCAGTGCCATCCTGAGCAGGTGGTCGATGTGATCAAACGCCTTGGTGCTGATCCCCGATCCGTTGGCTCCTCCCTTGGCGTCGTAGAACGTTAGCCTCGCCGGCCGCTTCCGCTGCGTCTCCTTTTTCGCAAACTCCTTCAGCGCCACCTTGCACTCGGTTCGCACGTCTTCGGGCTGACTGATGACAAATGTCGGAAGCAAGCTCATGACGGCGTGCTCTGCCGCGTGGATACCCGCCGCCGAGTTGAGTCGCTGGGCCTGGAGGATATCCAGCGCTCGCTTCGGCACATCGAGCCACATGCCCTTGCTGTGCCTGATGACCGGCGGGTTGTCCACTTGAACGGCATCGAGTACTCGCCCCTTTCTGTCCACCTTGAAGTAGCCGAACACGTTTTGTTGGATCTTGATAGTGCCGTAGTAGGCCTGTGATAGGGACGACGTGATCTTGCGGATAGCTTCCGTCTCTG
Organism: Tolypocladium nubicola; assembly: GCA_024340505.1. NCBI lineage: Eukaryota > Fungi > Ascomycota > Sordariomycetes > Hypocreales > Ophiocordycipitaceae > Tolypocladium > Tolypocladium nubicola. Next base: position 42,214 of record JALHCA010000337.1, read on the forward strand.
TCGGGTCGATGTCCGTAAAGTCCCGTTGTGTCGTGGTCCAATCCACCTTCACCTTTTCCACCTTTGCCATCAACTTGTCGGGAAGAAAGTCTCGCACGAGGTAAGTGTTTCCTTGATGCAGGAAGATGGCGCCATCGTAGATCGTGAATGTCGCCCTGGAAGCTTCCAGCTCCTCCAGGACTACGTTTCTGCCATGAGTAATGTCGATTATGGCAAAGTGCTCGTCCTCCGCGTCTCGAATCGCAACATATCTCGATGGGTTCGGGCGGAAGCGGTCGTGGCAGTGATAGAACCCCAGCTCGTCCTTGAGCAACCTCTCCTTGCATATCCTGGGCAGGTCCGCGCCGAAATACTGCGCATCCTGCTCCGGCCGGATTGGCATTTCGTACGCCGCGCATTGAATGTGGCCCTCTCGAACCAGCATATTCTCCAGGTCGACTCGAAGTTCGCAGTTAGGCTTTGAGAATAGCTCGTCTGGGTTTTGCATGTAATGTTGATCCGTGGGGAAGCTGCCGCCGACGAGAATCGAGAGGGAGTCCTTGTTCCGGCGCCCTGCCCGGCCGCTTTGCTGGCGCAGGTTGGCGATTGTGTAAGGGAATCCCCAAGTCATTACACAATCGAGGGTGCCGATATCGATGCCCAGCTCCAAGGCCGTGGTTGCAACGATTCCTAGCAGCTTCCCTTCGAACATCTCGCTTTCGATCCGGCGGCGATCCGGCGCGGTATAGCCTCCACGATACCCCATGACCAGGTTGACGCACTCTGGGCGACCCAGCAATTCCAGCTCTTGCTTGATCGTGTTGACCAGCGCCTCACATTGTTCACGAACGCGACAGAAGGCTATGATCCGGACTCCTCTCAGCATCAGCTCGCAGAATAGGCGTGCACACTCAAACTTGGCATTGCCACGGCTGCTGGCAGGGTCCCCGGGGTCCTTGAACGGCGTGTTCCAGCACAAAAACTCTTTGCGGCCAGACGGAGACCCGTCGAAATCGATCAGGCGCACGTTCTCGATGCCGAAGATTGTCTTGAAATGCTCTCTGGGGTTCGCCACGGTGGCAGAGCAAGAGATGAATTTTACCCGCCGGTTGCCCACGGCGGCACAGACTCGCCGCAGCCTTCGCATGATAAAGGCAACATGAGAGCCCATCTGTCCGTTGTAGTAGTGAAGCTCATCCACTGCACCACCCTGTCAGATATGCTGGCTTGGATTCTCTGAGGTGGAGGATGACACATACCTACTACATACTTGAGGTTTTTGAGAAACGTCCTCCATCTTTCTTCCTGGGGAAGAATAGTGGCGTGGAGCATGTCAGGGTTTGTGAAAATGATCCTTGCTTCCTCTCGTATCGAGTTTCGCTCGCTCATTGGCGTGTCGCCGTCAAAAGTCTCGATGACTGTCTCCTCAAGCCCTGGCATGTACGCGACCATTTCCTTCAGGCTGCGTTTCTGGTCTTGGGCCAACGCCTTCGTAGGGAATATGTACATGGCTCTCGAATCATAGTCTCTCTCCAGGGCATACAGCACCGGAAGCTGGTAAATCAGCGATTTCCCAGAGCTCGTCGACGTCGCAACCACAACATTTTGGCCTTCGTGTAGGCCGTTCAACGCCTCGGCTTGGTGAGCATAGAACTGCGTAATGCCCTTGGCATTGTATAGGGCGTTCACCAGGTTCTGGCTGAGCAGGAAATTGAGGTCTCCATGAACGGGCTCCTGCGGCTCAAACACCCGATGCCCGTCCGGCACAACCTGTCCCGTGTACCAGGGTCTTTCTTTGAGCTCCTGTATGATCTCTGGAAAGGACTTTCGTTCCTTGGGGATGTCTTCGGGAATTGTGCTCGGCGCCTGCTCAGCAGCGTCATCCTCTGCAAGGGTCGGCTTCGGGACAAAGGGTTCAGCCCGATGCTGGAGAGCCAGATCCGGATCCAGTTTCTGTTCGACGCAGCTGTTAATAAATGTGTTGACGGCGTTGGTAAACCGCTGGTTACGCCGCTCAATCAGCTGCGTCATTTGCCTCTGGCCGTAGACGGGCATCTTCAACTCCTCGTCTCTCAGTTTTCGGTTGGGCCGTGTGGGCTCGCCAGTCTTCTTGTCTTGGACCTGGCGCTTCAAGTCGCCATCAATGAACTCGAAAAACAAGACTTCCCTTCTGCCGAGGGCGCGGCCGTGCCGGTGGTACTCATCGATGCTCTCGTTGCCCGTCCATCCGCCTACTGACGCGTCATGCGCTGGCGCTTGAGATCTGGCAGACTTGGAAGGTTTGAACGCATCGTCCCTCTCTGCTCCCTTTATGTCAAGCTGCAGCATGAGCTCGTCCACGTAGGCAAAGTTGATACCCTCGGGACGCAGGGCCACCACCAATGCCACCTCCTCGACCGTCAGTTTCCTCTTGATGTGAGTCTCCACGGCCGGTTTGATCGTCTCAAACGTTGTTGCTAGATGCTTGCGCGTGCAGCAAAAGGTTAAGACCAGATTCAAGGCCTTGTGAGTTCTCTCCAGCGATTTGAACGACGGCGGCCATTCAACGACGCAGTCCACGGCATTGCTCGCGCCTCTCTTCAGCGCGGGTATTGGCTTGCCATGAGTATCGATGTCCCGCTTAGTCCGTCTGCGGGTGGCCTTATCCGGAGGAAGGCTATCGCCTTGTAATCCCGCTGCAGCCGCTTCGTGCTCCTCCGAGGCTCGCTTCCGCTTCCCTCTGGGGCCGGGGCTAGAGGCTCCAGAGCCTGTGTCGTGAGGCGCATCAGGATCATCCATGGTCGCTATGGAGGCTGCATGACAGCCATCTCCTTGGGCGGCGGCCAGAGAGCGAGAACGGAGCAAGAAGATTGTTGCGCATTGATGGTGATGACCGTGGACAGCCGTTGGTCGTCCCGCGATCCAACGTCACAATTGGCGTCGCGGAACTGGCGCCTGGTCACGTGCGGAGGCACACAGAAACAGTTGCGACGATCGAATCTTCCACGGTTGCAGACAAATCATTTTCGAATTACTTCTGTTATTTCTCTTTCTCGAATGGTTCGAAAGACGCCCCCTGCGAGTCCTAACGTACATGATGCAGCTAGGGCATAAAAGACTCTTTACAAGACTTGGAAGCCAACTCTAGTTTGCTGTGGCCACAGCTTACAGCTCTACCCAGTCCTCCCCGATTAGCCTGTGTATGTGTCCGTACCTAACCCAGGTATATAATGAACGGCCTTGCCTCAGCAGGGCTTCATCCGGACTCCATCCGTTTCTGTATCAAGGCAGCCAGCACGTGTCTTCCCTCGTACGGTTCGCACATCCTTGGCACCCTGTCCACGATTCATCCGGTCTCTTGCCTGCCTACGAGGGCATACCGGTCCGCTGGTTCATCGCTGCGCTACGGGCTCCTGTTGCAGCCACTAGTTTCCTCTCAGTTCTTTTTGGACCATGCCGATTTCATTCATGAAGCTCTTGGCGTTGGCGGCAGTCATCTGCCCATCCATCAGCATATATGCGTGGTTTGGGGGAAAGGAGAGGCGGACTGACCTTCATTGAGACGCTGACGGGCTTGGCCTGTTCGCCCTCGAAAGCCGTGAACAGGATGACGACGGACTTGAGAGATGCTTTTTCTTGAAACTGCATTGCAGGGACAATTGGCGTGTTCAGGATGACTCGATGAGTCTGGTCCTGCCGCATGATGAGGCGGGCCACCATATGGCCCTTGGAGTCATCAGCAGCCTCGTCTACCTCCAAACCAGATGCATCAAAGCTTCCGGGGATAGGCGCGCCACCCTCGTCGAACTCGACACAGCTTCGCGGCACGTTGATCTTCAGCATACCCGCTCCTCTCTCCTTCCACCCCGCCTCTTTGTCGAGGCTGAACATCTTGGCTCGCACCGACACAACGGTTGCCTCCCCGGCCTCTCCGTCGTTTACCTCGACTGCAAACGAGAATGCGGGTCAACGACACGGAACATGGTATTCAAAGGTTGTCTGGATCCACGTGTTCTCACCTCTGTGAAGTCTTGTCCTCTTCTTGTCCTCTGAGTCCTTTTCTGGCGAAATGGTGGGCTGCGCCTCGTCGGTCTGGCTGTCGTTCTCCGCCTCCTCCTCGTTGTCGTCGTCCCCATCATCGGCATCGCTGTCCGGCGCCCCAAATGGCTTTGCCGCTTTCCCACTCTGGAGCGGCTTGCCTGCAAAGGCGCCAAAGCTGGAAAGAGGTTTCGCTCCCGACAGTGCGGAGCCGAAGCCGCCGCCGCCGATCCCGCTCCCGAACCCGTTGTTGGGCGGTGAGGATATCCCGGCGAAGGGAGAAGCACCACCGTTGCTGCCGAACGTGAGCTTTGGTACGGCCGCCGCCGATGTGGGCTGCGACTCTGGCGGAGACTTTGAAGACGCGAAAGACGACAGGGCAGGCTTGGAGGAGCCGAACGCGCTGCCCTTGGAAGCGCCCAGGCTTGCGAATGCCGATGATCCTGCAGCCAGTTTACCAAACCCAGACGCCGCGAATGTGCTCGAGGGCGTATCGAGAGACTTCTTGGTCGGGGACTTGCCGGCATGGTCGTCTTCCTGTGCTGTCGACTGCGCATCTGCCTGGGAAGGGGTCTGGACATCATCAGCGCTACTACTAGCAATCAAAGTTTCAAGCCAGCCCATTCACGACGTACCAATTTCATGTCCTTCGGCTCCTCGTCACGGTGCCGCTTCTTCTCCGGCTCGAGCCGTGAAGCCCTGTCCTTGGCAGAATCTGTCGAGGCGACGCTGGTAGCATCATTATCTTCGGCTTCCAGGTCTCCATCCAGCTGGTCGTGTGCCCGCTTCTTCTTTGGCGAGGGAACCCGCTGGCTCAGGTCCTCGTTCTGCGCAACGGACGCGTCACCGGCAGGCGTCACGTCGCGGCCCTCGGCCTTGTCGTCAACAGCAGAGTCGTGGCCCGAGTCTGTCGTCGACGGAGGCGCGTCGGATATGGACGACTGCTTGAGCTCTCGCCGGGTGGCGCGCGTCTCGGCATCCTCGTTGGCTTCCACGCGGGTCGGGTCATTCTTGGGGCTGCCCCCTTGGATATCGTCGGGCATGGCGGGCTGGACCAGTGCTGGACGACAGGAAGAGGTGTCGATGATCTCGCAGGCGGGCTCCGGCTAGGGTTGGGGTCGGGGGCGAGCGCTTGTAGGCAACAGGAGAGGCGCGGCTCTGCTGACCAGGACGAGACTGCGGCGCGACGGATGTAGAGAGGCCCAGCGAGCGCACGCTGCTCTGCTCGCGGACCGCCGATGGGCGCGTGTACGTGGGCGTGCGTGCGTGCGTGGGCGTTTGTGCGTGGGCGTTTGTGCGTGGGCGTGTGTGCGTGTGGGCATGAGCGTTGTGTACGTGGGAGCGTTCGCGCGGTCGGTTAGTTGTGCAAGCGTGTTTGCTGTTACCATCAAAGGCCCAGCCGCAGTCACCCAGAGCCTAGAGGTGGTCCGTTGCCCAATCAATGAGGTGGAGTGAACCTAAAGCCGTGGTCGCAGTCGGAAAATACAGTGGCCTTCACCGCCCACCGCGTACGTGGGGTAGCGAACCCGGCGAGTTATGGTGCCTGTGGGCGCGTGAGCTTCTCGCAGCCCAACGACGAGGAATCTGGGAGGCTCCTGAATCAAGGCACGCAATATAGGTTCTCCTATCGTTGGATCCAGCATTTCTAGCAAAAGCTACTTGCCTAGGTACCTACCCATACAGCAGGGCGTCTAATAGTACAAGTGCAACCGGCGGGTGCGTCTCGAGACATCCGCACAATTTCATACCTCTCCTGCACCTCGTCTCCATGGCGTGCGGGACGATTCGCCATGGCTCAGCTGATGAAGCAGAGGCAGCCGAGTCCCAGGTAGAAAACCAACAGCGGATACACTGCAATGGCCACGCGATTCTTGACCACACCGCTGCCGCCCAGGATGCTGACGCCGGCGGCGAGGGACCAAGAAATGAGAACGAGGTAGATGGGTATGCGTGCGATCCAGTGTAGCCTGAGCGCCGACATCATGGCGGCCAATACCAGCGGGAACAGGGTGTAGCCGATGATGCAAACGCTCTGCGCAAACGAACTGGATGCGAAATGGAGTCAGCAAAGGGGCTCATGGGGATGAAGCGAGTTTGGGCGGCATCGCGACGCACATGTTACCGCCTAGAAGTTTGATCTGCAGCGTCACCACAGCTTCGCCGAGCCAAATCATGGCGAAGACGCCGCTGAACACGGCGTCTTTCTGGTCGGCGCGAGCAGTGAAGCTCAGGAGCAGGCTCAGGAGCAGGCAGAAGATCAGAGGGCCCCATAGGTCCCAGTCCCGCAAGCCGGGGCTCATGTTGCTCTGCAAGAGGGCCTCAGCGTCCATGACTCGGCTGGCAAGCCCCGTGAGCTCCTCCCTCGTGCCGGATATGCCAGCACCACGGATGTTGGAGTAGGCGCCGCGGAAACCGCCCTCGGAATCAAACATGGTCCCGCCCAGCAGGTATCGTGGGTAGAGCACCTCCCTCAGCTTGGCCCAGACCGCGAGCAGGTCGCGGCGCAGCGTCTCCCAGACCGTCTCGTCGATGGTGTTCTGCGGCGCACTCCGGTCCTCGCCGGGGATCGTCGAGGTGAGGTAGCTCTCGTTGAGGGGGCGCGATGAGGATTGAGAGCCTATGTTTCCGGCCAGAGGCTGGCGCGATGACTGCGTCCCGAGAGGGTCGTCGAAGTCGTTGAGATCGGCTAGCAGAAGGGACGGGGAGTCAGCCACGGAACTCCCACAAGGCAGGGCAAGGCAGGGCAGGGCAAGGCTAGGGGATGAAGTCTCTTCTGGCGGAGGGGGTCCAGCAGTATGGTCCGACCTACCATCGTCGGGGTCGATGAGATCGTCGTCTTCGAGGGTCGGGTGGCCGTAGTTGCCCCTTGCGCTAGACGAGGACATGGTAGACGCAGTGGCGCGCTGGTCTGTAGAGGCAGCTTCGGGGCGGCTCGCGGTGTTGAGGGTTTCCCGCGCAGCGACAAGCACGAGTGCCTCTGGTTGTACTTCGTACGTGTCGCCTTGGATGCGGCTCGAGCGAGCTTGTTCTCAGTGGCCTGCGCTGTGGAAAGTGAGGCGCCTGAAGCTGGTGGTGATGGTTGGAGCAGGAGGAACTGACGTGGGTTAAGCCACGATTGCCAGACTCGAGGAGGCACCCAGTCCCCGACGCGCAAGGCAGGCCTGCAGGTACAAGCCTCTGTTCCGCCCGCCCCAGGGGCCCTTGGAGCCCCGCAGCCAATCATGTGCCGGTCGACGAGCTTCCACGGTTCATCTCAACTTAGAAACGAAGTAATACGAGTTGGGCTTCCAACAGAAGACACACTCCAAGTACCAAGTACTTCCTACGACAAGACTGACGAGCCTGTTCCTCCTCCACTGTCTGGCAGAGTCGATCCGCTCCGAATACCATCGTAATTGTTCTTCTCCCATGTCGCTCCCGTATTGACTGCCTCGGCAGTAGGCAAGGCATTTGGCACATCGCCCAGCCCGGGCGGCTCGTGCATGAATCCTCACCCCAGATGGTTGAGAACTTGAGAAGCGTCAACGAGCCGCACGATCGTTACATTACAGTCTCTCAAGCCTTCCTGAATCTCACTCGTCAGGCCGCTTCAGCCTCTGAAGCTCGGGCTGACGTCCCCTTGAATCGTTTGACGCGTCCCGACGAGCATCCCACGGCGTGTGGTCGCGTCTGCCATGGCCGCAACTGCGGACAACCTCTTTGATCTGCCGAGGCTGCGCATCTCGTTTGGCTTCGAGGTAATCTTGCGGCCCTGTCTGCTGTCTGATGGCGCGCTAACTGCCGCTGCAGAACGATACGCGGTTCCTCGAATACGACGACAACGTAGCGGGTATGTGCTCGCTCCTATTCCGATGTCCGACGTCCCTTTGGCGGCCAGCTTGCCCTTGTGGTTCTTTCGCCTGCACTCGTCATCTTCCGTCACCGCTTCTAACCCCTCGCGTCGCCGCAGAATTCTTCGACGTCAAATTCTGCCCGTTCCAGCCCCTGGATTGTGACCCTGTCTTCGCCGCCGTCAGCAAAAAGCATGTCAGTCACGCTCGCTGCTCCAGCCCCTCGCCCCATGCCGTGGAACAATCAGGGCTTATCTCTTCCTAGATCGTTATATGCAGACTCTCTCGAACTTCTGGAGATTCCAACCCCTGTGACGTGATCAACATCATAAGGGACGACGATGTGTGTTGCAGCCCTCGCCTCCCACTCACCTCATATCCTGTACCTCACACTGACAACCTGCCCAATCTCACAGGACGAGGCGTCTGGCTGCTGCTGTACTTGGGCAAAAGATCCCATCACCGGATCACCGTACCTCTGCGTCGGTGGCGTCGACGCAAAGGTCAAAATATACGACGTCTCCAACGGCAGTTTGGTCGAGGTACGCCGCACAGTTGGGCTTTGCACCAGGTTCTACACAACTAACAATCTCGCCGCAGTGCTTCCTCGGCCATGGGGGTGTGAGTTTACTCCCCAGTCCCCCTCTCTCGTCAATAACCGCGGCTCACTCGCATCAAGGATGTCAATGATCTGGCGACGTCGCCGGCGAACTCGTCCATCGTAGCATCGGCTTCGGACGACACAAGCGTGCGTATATGGAGCATCGACCCGGTACACCGGGATCAGCCGTGCCTGTGTATCCTGGCGGGCGAAGGGCATTCTTGGAATCTCCTCAGTCTGGTATGGCGATCCCTCTTTGCGCCGGCTCCCCCACGATCGGCTCGACGCATGCTCACAGTGTTCCTCAGGCGTTCCACGATACTGGGCGATATATTCTCTCAGCGGGACACGACCAAGTCATCAACCTGGTGAGTTTCGGTTGCAACCTCTACCGGCGTTATTCCGATACTCATTCTGCGGCTTTCTGCACATAGTGGACGGTTCCCGATCTCCCGACCAAACCTGTCACGACGCCCCTTCAAGTGCACTATCCTCACTTCTCGACTTCAGCCGTACACAGTGGTATTGTCGATTGGTATGACACAGCGACGGACTCCGCCAACAGCGGGTTCTTGCCTAGATGCTGACTTGCTGATAGCGTGGCCTTTTACGGAGACCAGATCCTGTCCAGAGCTTGTCATGATAATGTCATCGTGCTATGGAAGATCGAAGGCTTCTCGTCAGACGACCCTCCCCCGCCACAGAGTTCAGCGCCTACACCACAGAATGTAGTTCCAACCAGCAACGAAGACCCCGGTAGGCTCACACGGTCTGCCTTTGTTCCGGTAACATCGCCCGCGTGTCCGGCGCAATTCACCCGTCTGCTTGAGTTTCACACTCCCAACTGCGGCCCCCAGTTCTTCATGAGGTTTAAGCTTCATCATGTCCCTGGGCAAACCCCCGTCCTCGCCTTCTGCAACGCTGCCGGAAACATCTTCTTCTGGGACCTCAAAAGACTGACGGTATACCGCGACTTCATGGCCACGTTGCGCGACCCCCACCGTAACAAAGGCAAGGCACAACCCCCGAGTTGGCTCAAGCCGACGGTTCCACGACATAGAGTCGATGCGGTTGGTAGAATCCGTACGCTGGGCAGCGACAAGGAGTCAACTGCATCGGGGCAGACGGCGCAGACGGATGTCATCGGCTTCTACCCCGAGACCTTGGAGTCGTGGGCATCCAAGTACAGCATGGAAGACCCCCAGGAGCCGCTGCGGGCGCACAAGACGGAGTCTTCATCGGCCAACTTCGTCGGACGGCAGGCGGCGTGGAGCCCCGGCGGCGAGTGGTGTGTTGTGGTGGGTAGCTCAAACACGACACTGGTGTTGCAGCGCTGGGCCGGGCGAGCTCCCGCAAACGCTCGCGTGGGTTCGAGTACCTATCCTGGGTTGGGCGTGTAGTCTTGTGGTGAGCAGCGACCCCATGGATGAATTAATAGCATACGTCCATGCCGTACCATGCCCTAAGCTCCCCTGATCGGGAGTGAAGAATACAGGGGGGATGGTGAAGGAGGCTGAATCCCCTCTTCGTGCTGGCCGTCCAGAATTGCTTGGGCAGTCCTATCCAACTCTCCACCGTTCTCCACTAGTTTGTACAGGGCACGTATGGCTGCCTGCCGTTCCAGCTGCCTTTGGTTCTCGGCATCGTAGCGCTGTGGCGGTGTCGTTTGCGACACGGGCACCAATAGGTCCGCCGCGTAGAGTGAGGCCGTCGCGCGCAGCCGGATGAAGTGGTTGTTCTTGTAGTAAGGGAGCTGCTGCATCAGCGTGTCCATTCTGTTGGTAATGTCCCGCATGGCGGCTAGGGCTCGCGTGCGAAGCTGATCCTTGTGGGCGTTCAGCCTTGCCTGGCGCTCGTGGGCTCCCTGTCCGTGTGCGCCGTCGCTGACGGATTCGACAGGCTGCTCCACGTTGTCCGTTGGGCGCTGCCCGTCCCAGGCGGCTGCGTCCTCGTCGGCCCGCGCGAGTGCTGCCGTGTGCTCGGCGTGGATGTTGTAGATCTCACAGCCAAGCAGCGCAAGCTGGAAGTCCACGGCAGATACGCTGCGTGTGAATTTGTGGTCGTACGGGTGCTTCTGTATCAGTGTTTCAAAGTAGGCTTTGACCTTGTTGATGTTGGCTGGCGAGCCCCATCGTGCCGGTATACGGACGCCTGTGTATTCTGGAATGCTCTCAGCCGTATGGGCAGCTTCGCCCTGCTGCTGCTGCTGCTGCTGCTGCCGACGCCGCGACGGTGGCTCCTCGCCTTCTCGCATCAGGATCTCTGCGCCTATGGCCCAGAGATTGTGCTGGCGAACGTCGATGGGCCTGCTCCCCGGTCGAAGCTGGAGGATGACCCCATAGGCTCGCGCTGCCTTGGCGACGTCCCCTTGGTCGAGAAACTGATGTATCGAGCGCAGCAAGACATCCAGGTGGCCTCCGCGACCAACAGCTGCCGCCCGCCTCTCGCCGTTTCTCTCGAGCGACGGCCTGCCGCTGGTGTTTCCGTCCTCCACGTCCGACTGCTGGCCCTCGCCACCGTCGTCGGGCTCCGACTCTTGAGCGCTCCCTGGGGTTCCTCGGTCGAATCCGCGGTGTGGGAAGTCCTTGATTTCGCGTGTCGGGTCCTCGTCCGTATCCGAGAGCCCCGCGACGGACAGCTGACGACGCTGCCCTGGGGAACGGCTGAACGGGTTGGTGGCGCCGTCTGAGGGGGACGACCACGAGCTTCCTAGGGCTTCTGACGGTGCCCTCTTACGCTTGCCCGTCTTACTCCGTGGTCGTGTCGCAGTGTCCGAGCTGGCCATGGTTGTACTTTGTAGTGTGGTGTTTGGGTGAAAGATGCTGCTCCCCTCACTTACCTGTGGAGGTAAGAAAAGGATAGAGGAGCATTGCGAAACTATAGGGCGGAGGTGGAAGGCGAGACTCGCCCCAAGATTTCGATACCAACGAAGATGGTCAAAAAGTAGAGCAGCCGCCCCAGCAATTGCATACTGGATACGGCCTAATGGCTGACTTGCCCACTGACACACCCACTGTTTGTGGCCCGTTTTGACGGGCCGGAAACGAACTCGCTGAGGAGTTGCCAACTAGATTTCTGCGTTTGGGTATGAGCCCGATGGTCCTGTCGTATTTATAAGGCGCCAGAAGGCAGGCGCGGTTTCTGCGGTTTGTGGTGGTGTTCGAATGCGCGAGCTCTTGCGCAGTTCCGAGGGGATCCATAACTGCTGGCGCAAATCACCAAGCCACCAGTGTAAGGTCAGGCGACCGCCCTGCGAGCCGCAAAGTGCGACCTACTCGTATATTGGCAAATTGAGTACTTGCACCCCGAGACAAAAGAGCCCCGGGAAGGGTCTTGGGCTCCAAGCGGCGAACAGGGGAAGTACCTATAGGGTAGGTTGCCTCAAGGACCGCGGACAACTGCGCTACGTACCAGCGAGCTTCTAAATCCCCAAACACGAAGAGGAACAATATTCCCAGGTACTGATAGATCAAAGGTGTCATTTGAATTGGTACTTGACCGGCTGTGACAGCTGACATGGGAGCCGTGTGGTCCAGTGCCTGAAAATGGCACATGGGACAGTTCCAGCCCGTTGCAAGTATACAGTCACGGCCTGCAACTGAATGGACCTGCCTGAACGCACGCAACAGACGGAGAGGGAGAGAGAGAGAGAGAGAAAGGCGTAGCAGACCGCATTCGGTCAGTGTTCCACGAAACATGTACAACGAGCTCCATCTACTTTACAAGCGGCCAGAAAACCATCCGATCCCGCTTACGAGGCCTTTCGCTCAAAGTACTCCCACTGCCCGTCGAGGGGCTTCTCCTCGAGGTCCTCCCAGCTGGTTCCAATGTCAGCAGCAAGAACAAATATGCCGATTGATGGATTCGATTGCACCTACACCTTGGCCTTTTCCATGGTCTCGACCAGCTGCAGCTCGCTCTCAGCGACTTGGATGACCTCCTCGATGAGGCCGGCGCCGAGCTTTTGCTCCAGCTCGTGGATTCTAGTTCAGATTATTAGCCTCAACAGCGCCCGCGGCATCATCCGGGGAGCCGACAAAACCGTACTGTTCAGCCGTCATTTGCGGCTCATCCTCCCACTCGACCTTCTCGTGGTCCTCCAAGGGCTTCCGCTCAGCCCAGATCACCTGGTCTTGCCTCTCCGCGGGGGTCCGGATGCCCTCCAGCTCGCCACCCTCGTCCTCCTCGCCGTCCCACTCCTCAGATCGGATGTCGCCCTCCTCGTGCTTGGCGCCGACTACGAATATACGGTCGCCGAGCTTGACTGTCCTGGCTTCACTGCCGTCGACGCGGCCGCTGGCGACGCGGAACTGCTCCGAGTTCTTGCTGACCAGCTCTCTCGCCTTTGCAGCCCACTCGTTGTATCCCGGGGGAACTACCTGCTCGACAAGGTTCATCCGGTGCTTAGTGACCGCTTCGACCGACTGGCGATAGAGGGACGTCTCGGGTATCGATTGGAGCTTGTTGAGGGTGCTGCCGTAGAGGTAGAGGAGTGTCGACCGCGGTGTGCCGTGCGTCCACAGACCGGTCAAGCCGGTGGGAGTGCCCGGCTCCAGGTAGCGCGCGAGCACACGGAACGTTGGCCTCATACTGGCGAGTCCAATGGGTTCGTTCGGGGACGTAGTTTGCGGTTCGTGGATGCGCGAGTCCAAATGCAAGAGGCACTTGCTTGGTCCGCCAGCTCCAATCACGTCGACGAATTACCAATTGATCACGTGATGCTGCACGTGACTCAAATCATCCTAGAGCAGGGAGATATGTCGTCCTCTCTCACACCGGCCTTTAAAGAGAGCCAACAACATTTCCCTCGAAATGGGCCATTGAGCTAGCCATCTGTATAACTGCCTTTGTGGACAACAGCCGAAACCACCGCCTTGAAGCCATGCACATAGCTGGCACTACGGGAGACTGGTGCGTCCGATCTACGGACCACTGATGCCACTGGAAGCAGAAAGAGCAAATGAAGAACAAGACGAATGAAATAATAATTCGATGGCTGAAACCCCATCGGAGGGTTGCCCCATCGGAGGGTTTCGAGGATACAGCTGGCCGTAGAAATGCCAAACGTTTCTAACTATAATCCAACGGAGGCCCCCGCAATCCCGTTGCCCATTATCTGGACATCAATCTCCCAGACTGGGCACAAAGTCCGAGCTGGTTCGCGCCCCTCCCGAGACGACAGAACGCCGCCGACCAGTGCCACCGCAGAAATAACAACAGGGAGCCCATCACGGGCGACAGCAAGAAGTTGATGCCAAAATGGCTAGCTAAGATATATGAGCCGCAACTTGGTATAGGCGAACGCATTGCGCCTCACACCCCTCCCTGCGCGAAAAGGAGGCCGAGTCGGTCTGGATCCAACACACCGGTAGGAAGCAATGGCATGGGCTACATGAGCGTGGGCTCGGAGCTCGGGTTGCTTAGGCAGCCTCCTCACGGCTCTTCCGGTAGCTAGCCTGTGGACGCAAACGTCAGCCGCTGTCACGGCGTAGAGAAGCCAGAGGCGCGTCCTACCTCCTGCTCAGTCTGCAAGCCATCGATGACAGGTGCGAGCTCACTCAGAATCTCGTAGGCCTTCTTGTGGTACTCGATCTGGGCGGCGATGAGCTCAGACAGGTTGCGAAGAGGCTCGGGGGAGTCCAAGACCTGGTGATGTTAGTCATCCACCTGAATACCCAGGATCGCAAATGCGACAGCGACTCACGTTCTTCATGACACCGACGGCCTCCTCAGTCTGGGTGACGAACTCGTCCTCTGCCTTTTCGATCTCCTCCTGCGCCTCTGGGCTGAGCTCCTGCTCCTCGGGGTGCTCGGCACGAGCGCCCTGACCCCCAAGCTTGAAGGTGGTCCCCTTGGCGTGGGCCTTGACCGCGTCGAGGGACAGCCTCGACTTCTCGACATTCTTCCTGGCGCGCGTAGCGAATGTCAGGTTGGTGTTGAGGGTCGTGTTCCAGCCGGCGAGGAAGCGGCTCTGGATCTGCGAGTCCTGGGCAAGGCGAGCCTCGCCAACTCTCTCCATCGACAGGGCATATTTCTCCAGAGCAGTGGCCAGGGGGTCCTCGCCGGCTCCAGTGTGATTCTGGTGCAGGAGCTGGCTGCTCGACAGGCTGGCGCGGGCGGTGGCATGGCTAAAGGTCTTGGGCTGAGGCTTCGCCGAAGGAGGGGCAACCAGGGCCGCCTGGGCTTCGGTTGTAGATGTCGCCGAGGAGAGGAGACTGACTTTCTCGCTCACGGTGCGGCCGAGGTCCTGGAAGGTCTCCTTGATGTTTGGGGGGTAGTCGTAGGCCTCGTTGGAGTATTGCGAGCTTTGCCAGGGAGCCACGAGTCAGCATGGTTCGGCGACTGGATAGGAAGGGTAACGGGGGCAAACAGCCCAAACTCACGTCACGGCAAGCATCTTCTGGTGGGCCTGCTTCAGGGCATCCACCTTCTTCTCGAGGTCGATGTAGTCCGGGGGAAGCTGAGTCTGGTTGCGGGTAAGGGTCAGCCGGGGCGTCGCGCGACTGAAGCGCTCCAACAGGGATGGCATCATATTACCTTGTCATCGGCCTGGCCGAATTGCTCCTTGGTGAACTGAAAGGTGCGCGATGCAAACGGCGTGATCTGCGCGCCGAAGTCACTGTTCTCGCGAGGCTCGCGGTCAGCTCTCTTGGCTCTGGACCAGGAGCAGAGATGGGGACAACATCAGCCAGCAAGCGCGGCGCGGGGACTGACGAGAGGTTTTTGCCAAAGCTTTTGAAGTCCATCTTGACGGTTGCGATTTGCGAGCGGGCCGGCGGCAGAGAAGGTCTCGAGATGATGTGAGTGTGCGTGGCCGACGTTAGTGGTGGTGGAGGTGGTGGTGGAAGAGGACGATTGATAGGTGATGATGGAGATAGATGATCGAGTTGGGTGGTGGCTTCTGTACTCCGTATCAGCACCACCGTTGCCAGCGGAGTGGTCGGGTGGACCGTTGTCACGGGCGAAATCCATTCGGTAGGTACCCATCCTCAACTCCACATGTACTTTATCGGCTCATTGGGGCGGCGAGGATACACCAGCAAGGTATCCTTAACAGACAGAGACAGGGGTTTGGTGAGTGGCGCAGCTGGTTCTGCTGCCCTTGCTTGCATACCTAGCTTGCCTAGGTAGCTACCGTGGCTTGCTGCCCTCGCTGCCCCGCTGTACTTGTGCCCTTGCTCAGCTACCTAGGTATACGAGTACTCGTAAGTTATAGTGCAGTTACAGCAGCGTCGTTGTAGCTTCAGTGGTGGGCGTTGGCGCAGGTAACAAGGTAAGTACCTAGGTAACAAGGGAGGTAGGTACCTTACGAAGTACGAGTACCTATGACATACATCCAAGCTGGCATCTTGCATGGAAGCCGACACCTATCCATGATGTTCCCCGTCAATGTTCCCTGTGATACGCACTCGTAAATGGCGTGAATGGGTATATTGTTTCTCCAGATCGAGTGAGCCACGGCGTGATGGACAAGGCATGAAAGCGCTTGCGGTTGTCATGAACCCCTGCGCCCTCAAACCACCGTACCTTAGTCCAAAATATGCTTCTTGTCTGCCCACGAGGGCTGTACGTCTCGACACACCGTCTCGTAGTCCATGAGCGTGGGATGCCTGCTGCCCAACCCAAGTGTGGTCCAAAACATGGTCCAGCTGGAATCGGACAGCTTGCTGGTCCCGGTCGACCGCTCAAAATACCACTTGTTGACGGGGTTGTCTTTCCGGCTCCTCCAGCATACCCCATCCGGGAAACAGTCC
Source organism: Tolypocladium nubicola (assembly GCA_024340505.1). Classification (NCBI taxonomy): domain Eukaryota; kingdom Fungi; phylum Ascomycota; class Sordariomycetes; order Hypocreales; family Ophiocordycipitaceae; genus Tolypocladium; species Tolypocladium nubicola. The sequence goes on from JALHCA010000337.1 coordinate 58,395, forward strand.
TGGACCATTGCGTTGAACACAATGTCAGCCACGCCGGCACTCCCCTGCCGGCTCTTTAGAACGGCAAACTTGTCCAGATACGGCACAAGCCGCCCGCCTCCATGTGCGTCCTGTTCGCCGACATCGCCGGGTTTCTCCCACGTCAAGATGGCCCCCCCCTCATACTCTCCGGCGATGATAATGCCGGCCAGGTTGTCATTGACGCGGTCCAGATAGTCCTTCACGTCGAGTTTGCGGCCGAAGGAATCCTCAATCAGATACACCAGGCGGGGCAAGTCGATGCAGGTATCCGTCAACCGGAGGCGAGGCGAGCCTGGCTTTGGGGGGCGCCATGGGCTGACTCTGGGGTCGGGGTATATTGTCACCGGCATGCCGCGCTTGACGAGGGTTGCGGCACTGGAGTCTGCCGTCTGAAGACATCCATGCGTCACGTCCTGGATCCTCTGGCGTGGCAGAGATGGCGAAAACACGGGCCTGTCGGTGAGTAGATTGTGCAACAGCGGATTCCGTTGCTTCCTAGTCGTAACCATTTGGTCAAAGCCGAACGGTGAAAGGCCCAGTGCCGCCTCCGATGGGTCTGGTAGGACATTCGGCTTCGTGTTCGCAGCAGCGAGCGGTGTGGTGATGAGGGCGGATGATGAAGGCGGCAATAGAGACAGGGCGTCCTTGGCGAGGCTGAGATTGGCCGCGTGAGTCGGCCCTGGCAGCTTCACTCGCCCGGTCTCTGAGACGGAAGAGCCCTGAGGGGCCATCAGGTGTCTTATGAGCGTGCTGTACTCTTGCTCGAGGTTAATGAATCGGTGAGAAACGTTGGGTTGGCCCGACATCGGGGTCCCGCCCAACGGGTCAAGAAGGATGATTCTCACCACGGAGGCGAGCCTCCTGGGCCGTGTCTCAGCTGTGTCATGGGAGACGCTGTCGACATCAGGGGCTTCAAATTGCATCCCAGTGAGGTATTTCGTCAGCGCGAGGACCGTCTCGTGGGCGTCGGCTGGCTGAGGGGACGAAACGTCGTCCCGACGAGCGAGGGACGGCACCACGATTATCATGCCATGCCGCAAGGCGCGGTCCAGCAGGCCTTGGTCATCAACACGCATCCCGTCAGAGAAGATGGGGGACAGCTCAGCAGCGTCCTTTGGTGGCCGCCTGACAAAGATACTGCCGGCCAGCTTGGCGCCAGCCTGGCCAAACGAGGAGTCGACGGCCTCGCACAGGCGCAGCGCTTCGTGCTCACACGCCTGGCGGCTCCCATCGATGCCGCAGTCGACAACGACGACGGCTAGCAGGCCCAGGACGCGGAGCTGGGAGAGCGTTTTGGCGATGCCATTGACGACGTCCTGGGGGAGCTGCTGGGGTGCGCGTAGCTTCACGATGGCCACATTGGTGGGTTCCTCAGAGGCAGGCTGCCGCTCCTCATCCTGCTGAGCGCCCTGGATGAACCGAGGGGCGTCGGTCGCCGGCCGGGGCTTGGGCTTCTTGGAGGCATACTTTTGCAGATAGCCCTTGGCATCACGCCTCGTGGCCGAAGCCTCGAGCACAGACACAATGACATCCTGTTGCAAACGTCAGTAAAACCCACCCGTGATGGGGAACCTGAGGGCGTACTCTATCCAGGGCAAGCTTCCTCGCGCGAGTCGCCGAGGGAGTGGACATGTGACGACGAGCAGCACCCGTCGCCGCCATCGGAGCTGTGGCTGTGGGCGAGCCGCGGTGGTTTGTTGGCAGGGACTCGCGCCGAAGACGGGGACGCGCAAGAAGCAAACCGCCCAAGAGCCTGACCTTGGCGGTGAGGAAGAGGCCATGGCCGCAGTTGGAAGCCTTGGTGTCGAGAGACGCCCAGGCCATGGTGCAGAGGGTCGGGGGTTGGGGGGGTTGGTGAACCGATGATGCAGCCGGGTCTCGAGATGGACGACACCAGCCAGCCAGCCAGACTCAATCGCGCTGCGGCCGACACTGACTGGATCCGGGTGCCGCTGTTAGCAGACCATGTTGCTGCCCGAGGCGCTTGCTCTGGCGATGCGAGCAGGGCGCACGCGGCCTTTTATAGAAATATTACAGGAAACCCGACACTCGTGTGTGTGCGCGGTGTAAGTGAGTCAATTGGCTCCGAGCTTTTTTTTGTCCTGTGGTTGCCGCCCCGCGCCTACACCCACGACACTAACTGCCGAGTCCGGCACGCCCACTGGGAACTGCTAGCAGCGCCGTACAGGGTGCCGCTGATTGATAAGAGCAGAGATCTCGACCCTTCCCGGAATCCCAAGCAGCCTCCACCTTTTCCATGTGCCTGAAGCCGACGTCCCCTCTCGTCTTGTGTAACGAGGCATATTGCCATCACTTGATGACTATTCGACGCAGAGCCAGTCGGCGAGATTCGGAGGCGGCCACGGCAAGCACCTGCATTCATACCCGAATCCCCGCCGGCGCTGCGTTGCACAGGCTGGAGGCAATGGTCTGTCATGTGCCTCTTGTTTCGCGTTGGGCACAGCCAGCCATGAGGAGACCCCATTTCGGCCCATCAGTGGTGAGAGCGATGCATAATCGCCGTCTTATGTATGCTTTCATTTCAATCAAATCTTGTGTCTATCGCTTGACATCCCTTTGATGAAGAGCCAAAGAGCCTCTCAAGACAAGAGAGACTTCCCATCATCTGCTGATCTGTTGGATTTTGTCAGTTACTGGGTTCTGCGTGGACGGTGCGACGCGAGTGTTGGCCAAACAGAGAGGCATTTGCCAGGTAGCGGACAGATGTGCCTTGCCTCTTATATGAGCTGCTTTTCGAGCATCCATCGGGGCCGGCGCCGGTCAGCTAGACGGGTGGGACGAGCATCTGTGCCGGAATAATACGGCTTTATTCCCAATCTCGGACGCCAACAACCCATTCGAGAGAAGTTACTCATTAACATAAGCATATCCCTCTGCAATAATCCAAAGGGTCTCTCATCAGCGGCGGAGTTGAGCTAGGTATCAAGGATAAAATGGCAGAAGTGGTATTTCCCGCACAAGGTATTCGGTTCCCTACGAGCATCGAGTTCTATATCGGGGGAGTTTAATTCGTTCTCGGCTAGCCATAACAGAGCGTCTACGAAGCTCCTGGATGTCGAAATGGTAGTCCTAGGCTTGATCCAAGCGCCGAGATCCATCCCTTCGAGCACTTGTGTATGATCTTAACTAAATCTAGGTTGGGGTACGCGGATATTGTCAGAGTCGCAAGCATGCGATAGCTTCCCATCTGAGACAGGAGCCCAAGGGCGCTAATTTCGGGGGATTCGAGCTGACGGGAGTTGAATATAGACCGTGAAGCTTCCTTGTTGCCTCGGTTAGGTAGTGTAGTTGCGCCACTGCTTCCCTTCTTGAAACCAAGGTCCGTAAGAGTCAAGCCTTGAACGTAGTCCATGATGCATGCACGCGAGACACAGGAATGGTGGTTTTAGCCGCGACCTATCTATGCACATGCACGTCTTCTGTGTCAGGCTGCCTACTTTCACATTATTCAAAAGCGCAGTGGCTGGCTTACCTCATGGTAGCCAGCAGTCTCAATCTTCTCGTCAACCCGACGGCGCGCGCTGGGAGGGGCACTCGGACAGCCAGCCCATCTCTCGGTTATATCGAACTCGACAAAGACGCAGACATTGGAGGAGCCATATTTGGGGGCCCAAACGCCTTGCAAGGAAGGCCTTCGTGGCAGGACGAGGCAAGACGGCATATGACTTCAGAGGCGATGGAATCAATCAAGCACTGGCGCTCCTTGTCGGCCTTGTCCTTGGTGATGGCATTCCTCATCGTGGTGGGTTGGGATGAATGAGTTGCGAGCCTCAGAAGGGCCGGTCAAAGGCGCGTCTTATGCGGGAAAATGCTCACGTGCAGGTTGGTTGCATAAAGGCAACCACTGGCAACTAATTGATGCTCTCAGTGAAGGCTGTGCGGCGCCAATGCAGGTCGCCTGAACAATTGAACGAGGGCCCCGAGTCGACGGACGAAACAGGCGGCACTGCGCAAGCTTACGTCATGGTATTACTCCGAGGTCATCCGGCGCCGGATTCCCGCCACTTACAAACCATACATAGCCGTGCGCTTCGTTTATCTTGCCATAGCTATACGAAGCGCGGCGAGCCTCGGAGCCAGAATCCAAGTCTTGCCTGACATCTTCGCCGCTCACGCTTGCCTGCCAGTGCTAAATCACCATGGCACTGACGCTACTCTGGGTCGGCCTCGGCAACATGGGGAGGGTAAGTCTTCCGCTCATCAGGCGGCCACCGCGTCACATCTGACCGACGTTCCGGCAGGGCATGTGTAAGAACATCGTGGAAAAGAGCCAGCTCGACTCGCCCCTCCTCATCTACAACAGGTCTGTCGAGAGGGCGGCGGACCTGAGCAGCAGGCTGCCCGCGGGCAAGACCGAGGTCGTCGACTCGCTCGCGGCGGCGGTGCCCCGGGCAGACGTCATCTTCACCTGCGTCGCCAACGACGAGGCCGTGCGCGAGCTCTTCGGAGCCATGCTCAACGAGGACGTCAAGGGCAAGCTCTTCGTCGACTGCTCCACCATCCACCCCGAGTCCACCGAGGCCATTGCGCGCGACGTGCTCGCCAGCGGCGCCGAGTTCGTGGCCGCCCCCGTATTCGGGGCGCCCGCGGCGGCCGACGCCGGGCAGCTCATCGGCGTGCTCGCGGGGCCCAGGGCCAGCGTCGACCGGGCGAGGCCGTGGTTCAAGGGCGTCATGGCGCGGGCCGAAATCGACCTCGGCGACCAGCCGTACGGCAAGGCCTCGACGCTCAAGATCCTGGGCAACACCTTTGTCTTCAACATGGTCGAGCAGCTCGCCGAGGCCCACGTCGTCGCCGAGAAGTCGGGCCTCGGGACGCACGTCGTCCACCAGTTTGTCGAGGCCCTCTTCCCCGGCTCGTACGCCGCCTACTCGACCCGCATGCTTACCGGCGACTACCACAAGCGCCGCGAGCCGCTCTTCGCCGTGGACCTGGCCCGCAAGGACGCCCGCCACGCCAAGGACATCGCCGCGGCGGCCGGAGCCAGCATGAGGTCGCTGGAGCTGGCCGACGCCCACTTTGCCAGGGTCAAGGAGCACTGCGGCGAGTCCGGCGACATTGCCGGCATCTACGGGGCTGTTAGACAGGAGGCCGGGCTCAAGTTTGAGAACGACACGTGACGCAGGAGAGTACGCAGTGCTGTAGGGTAAATAAAGCAATGACACTGGATAATCTGGTGAGGAGAAGTAGAGCGAGTTGCGGCCCCAGTCAACTGGTGTATGTCTCGAGCATGACTAAGCATGATGCTACTTGCCGTGCCTACAGCGGGCTCCGTATGCCTGCTCCTCTCCTGCAACAACAGCCTCGCCCATCAGCCTCCCCCATAGCTGTCCGTCGCATCTCGAACCTCGTCGACAATCGCCTAGGAGTGTCGCTGGACGGCCGCATTCACCATGGCTCATGGGTACACCCCCCCGCGCGGCTCTCTTCCCTTTGCCCTCGCGAATGCCGCCGCAGACGAGAGCAACAGCAGCTGACGCACGCAACCGTCGCTAGGTACTCCATCTTCGTCGGCCTCGCCGTCATCGTCGGGCTCTGCGCCGCGTCCTGGTTCCTGGCGCCCAAGGGCCAGAACCAAGTGTTCGTCGTCCCCGTCCCGACTCCGTTCCCTGCCCCTGGCGACGTCCCGCTGACAACCGCGACTTGCAGGCTGTGGCGATCGTCCCTGATCCTCTCCATAGTGAGCTGCTTTCTCATGTGGGCCATCACCTTCCTCGCGCAGCTGAATCCCCTGATTGTGCCGAAACGAAGCGACTTGCGGGAGAAGTTCCTCGAGCACTAGGATGGTGCGCGCGTGCGAAGGGGGGCGACAGAGTGGACTCCTGCGACTCCCGCCTCGCGCGGCTGTACGGCTACATTTACTTTACTTTGCGAACGGCGTTATCTTGGGACTGTTGCATCATGGAAGCGCATGCGCGGGATAATAAAGGCTATATCATGGGAGGGAGAGCTTGGCCCGACTCGCCAGAGAGGGGCGAGCAAGGCGCGGGCATCCGTGCCTGGCTGCGTGGTGCAGGTATTCAGAACACGGTCGAGGACGGTGCTCGGCCGGCCCCCGACTGCTTATGATGACATTGTACATGCAGAATCATCAAAGCCGAGTCCTGCAACTCGAATGGATGCATTTGAACCCATGTCACTTCATTGTTCCTTTCCGCTGCAACGGCGTATCCCCCTAGCCTACAGCCAACCGGCCAGCCCAATCTCTGGCATACATCAACAAAGCCCATAGGGCCTTGCCGTCGGCCGCCACACTGCTCTCGCCGATGGAGTCCACGTCGCCCAGGCCGGCGGCAGTCAGTACCACCCGTCCCACGGCCCAACGCGACGCCGCGCCGGCTACGGCCAGGACGCAAGCCGTGTAGTATTTGCAGTCGAGCAGGATGCGCAGGGCTTCGACGTTGTTGGCGACGACGGCCCAGCCCAGGGAGCGCGCGGCGGCGGGGACATCGTACTCCCATATGACCATGAGGATGGGGAAGAGCTTCGTCGACGAGGAGACGAGCAGAGCCGTCGAGACGGAGTTTGGGCGCGCGCGCCGGGGCATGATGCGCAGCGCGTTGAGCGGAGATAGGGGCGACGACGTGAGGAAGCGGATGCTGAGGTGGAACGCCAGGGTCGAGAGGGCGCATAGGATCACTGCCTGGGCATGAGCGCTGCTGAAGGTGCACGACGGCACCCGCCTGTGGGAACCGGGAGCGGATCGGATATGGACGAACAGAAAAAGAGGTATTGCAGCACGATGGGCTGCTGCGCCAGCCTGCCCAGGTTGCTCTCGCCGGGCATCGAGGCCGGCAGCGTCTGCTTCTCGATGCGCGCCCACGTCAGGTAGACGTCGAAGAGCAGCAGCAGGACGCCGAGGCGGATGATGGAGGGCTGTCGCGCACGGCGCTTCGGTCAGCAGGGATCGGGTCTTGCCTCGTCCGCGTGCGAAGCTCTCGTCGGCCGTACAGCGTCCATCGCGCCGGCTTCGGCGACGGCGGCGCAGCGCGCGGGGACGGCGTGTCCGCATCGGTCTCGGGTCGCACTCACATCGAAGCGATCGCCGTCGCGCATCAGGGTGTTGTGCAGCAGGTGGCGGTAGACCTGGACGCGGCAATGGCATCTCGCGCGTCAGCCTCGTACATCCGCCCCCCCCCCCGCCCCCCCCC
>JALHCA010000338.1:0-28082 GCA_024340505.1 Tolypocladium nubicola
CCTAGCCTGAAGCTTCCCCCTTTACCCCCCCCCCCCGGTTTCGCAGCCGATGATCCTGTCCCTCCCACCAGCTTCGCGCGCCCGGTAAGGTTATCTCTGCACAACTTCCCCGCGACGGCGAGAGAAGGAGAGCATCGTCTTGCCTCTCCTGATTGCGTGTCGTCCCGCGGGCTCGAATCACGCGTCTGGGTTCATCTACGCAGCTCACCCATCGTCTACAGCTGGTGCGTCTCGGCAAAATGCCCTGCCTTCTGCGAAACCTCCTGCCTACCTCCCCTTGACCCTGTCTGGATTGCCTAACCCGTGGTACAGACAGATCGTTTATTCCGCTCGACCCTCCCCACCGCTGAGCGACCGACCATACCAACGAGAACAGCGGGTGAGAGGGCAGGCGTCCGACAGGGCAACCCTACCAGAGGGACACTTTTGTTTCCTCGCGGCACCCGGCTCGACTGCGGGCAACTTGACATGTCATGGAGGGCTCCTCAACCCCCCTGGCCGACTACTTCTGGATCGCCGGCGTAGAGTCGATATCCTACGACGACACCTTGCCGCCGGTCAGCCTCCCCGTCGAATCGACCATCACTGAAGATGGCGAGCCCGACGAAAATGCCGTCGGTGGCCAGCCAAGGGGTACCGCTGCCCGCCACTCGCGCCAGAACTCGGCCAACCGCCTCTCCAAAATCTCCGTCGACGGCCGCTTCTCCATCCACACGCTCGACGAGCTCGACGGCAATACGAGGAGCAACAGGAGCAGCGCCACAATAAAACCGGTCAAGCCCTCTGGGGCTAACGGCAATGCCACCAACGGCGCGCCGGCAGATGGTGGCCAAGGCGACCAAAGGCTCCTGATGGGCGATTTTGACTTCGATAAGGCTCTTGTCAAATTCGCCACCGAGCGGGAGAACTTCTTGGAGGACTTGTCTTTCACCGCGGGTGCAAAGACGCAAGCGAGACCGCCAATGGTGAACCCGCGTGCCGAGCGCATTCGTGCCGAGGAGAGCGTGGCTACCGGCAGAGTGAGCCCGCTCAGGAGCATCAAGGGTAGCATTCGCCGCAAGATCAGCTTTAGGGATATGAACAGCATGCGCAAGCAACCCAGCTCCGTCAGACCCGGCGCTTCAAGTAGAGCAGGTTCGTTCAAGCAGCGTCTGCTTTCATCTGCTTCAAGCCACTAATATATGCCAGCGTCGGTCCGGACTGCGAAACGACTCAGCAACTACAACTCCGTCATACCTCCTCCGGAACCCTTGAACATGGATCCCGACATGCATCCCCTCAAGAGACGATTCGAGCCCGTGCTTCTTGATCGTTATCCGCCAAAGACAGCGACCGACGAGATTCCCAGGCGCGGCAGATTCCCGGATTATGTCCCCATGTTCGCCTTCCCCAACGATATACAGATTGTCTCATCGGACGAGCGACCGCGGTCAACGTGGCACGGCTTCACGATGACCTCGGAAGACAACTCCAAGCTGTATGGTATTACCATCATCATCTGGACGGCCTTGACGGCCGACCTGGCAGAGGACGTGGAGACCAAGTGCGAACAGTGGCGCCAGAACCACATGTCCAATGAGGAGCGAGAGCTGGCAGCAAGCTTGGGGGTGCGCTTGGCCGGTGAACGGTCACATCTCTCTCACCTGTTGTCGAAGCTCCCGACGATCCCTTCTGGCGCCCCAGCCCGGGACAGGCTCGAAGATGAGATTGGCACCGTCGAGGAGAAGATTTCTCTCATGACCGACTTGCTGCGGCCGTTGCGACACGGTGCGGCGTCCAAGATTGAGGGCCTCACTGCTGGCGAGAGTGGACTGTGGATACCGCGTGCGTACGGAATTCTGGGCAGAGATCCTGCCAACATGTCGTTCTGGAAGGAGTGGCTTAAGGCCATCATTGTTCCAATGACCGATAGCAGCGTCCTGCGGGTCCCACCCAGCTCCCCCAAGGTTGGACGCTGGCAGCCTCTAGAGCGCTTCGTCGTCAACCTCTGCACGGAGGCATTCAGTCCACTTGGGTCGAAGACGCAGGTGGAGCTTGGGGTGAGGGAACTGCGGCTCTATTCGCGAAAAGAGGGCATCAACGAACTCCCCGGCTCCAGGACGGTCGACCTATACGCCCTCTTCAGAAGTCTATCCCTCGAGAACATCGTTGCGCTGTTTGAGTACGCCATGTCTGAGTCTCGAATCATCTTCCTTTCATCCCATACAAGCATGCTGCATCTAGCCTGCCATGCCCTGGCGAGCTTGCTATACCCTTTCAAGTGGGCAAGCATCTTCATCCCGGTCTTGCCTGCAAGACTGATTTCTGCCCTCGAGGCCCCTTGCCCCTATATTGTCGGCATCGAGCGCCGATATGAGCGGATAGAATTGCCCGAGGACGACTACGTCCTCGTTGACTTGGACAGGGACACCATTGACGCTACCGAGCAGCCCCATCGACTGCCGAGGCAACATCGACGGAAGCTGATGTCGCTTCTGCAAATGGCAGCTCCTCACACGCTGCGCTACGGGGTTGCTGTTGGTCCTCCTCCGTATGCGATGGAGTCGTTTCCTTACGATTCCTTCTCCACCGAACATGGCTCGGTATTCACCCCAACTCCTCCCGCTGGAACACTGGGCAAGTGGGTTTTCCAAAACTCCTCCAGCTTCGCCGATCCCGACCCGGCAGAGCAAATCCACCCCCCTGTGTTCAACGCTTTCACCGTCTCCGCGGTGGATAACGGCAAGTCTGATCGGCCCGGGACGAGCAAGTCGAGCAAAACCAGCCCTCAGTCTTCCGTCTCGCCCGTCTCCACAAACTTCCCGCCGATGCCCACTACGCCACTGTCGAGGAGCGATTCTGGCTTCGCCCTGACGGCCACGTTGCGTGAAAAGCGCTCGGGACATTTCGGGGAGGACAAGGGCGGTCGCCGTAGCTCGTCCTTTGGCCTGGACAAGTTCCAACCAGTTCACCGCCCGGGCTTGCCCTTCTTGAACGGCCATCAACCCAACGCCTCCATCTCGGGCATCTCGTTCGATTCGCAGTCGTCGTTTGGAGGTGGTTATGCGCCGTCGACGTACGCCCAGTCGACTCTTGCCGCCTCGACAATCATGCCTAAAATGCAGATTCAGCCTGTGCGGAATACGGAGACGACGGTGTGGGTCGAGGGCCATTGCTTCAGTCTCAACTCTAGGGACTCGTCATCGACGTGCACCATCTGCGACGACAAGTCGGAGGGTGACGGCATCTACCAGTGTAACTCTTGCAAGACCTTGGCTCATGGCCGGTGTCTGGGCCAAGTATCACTTGTATGCCCACAGGCCTTCCATGCGGACCGCGTCAGGGCTGCGTTTGTGCGGTGCATGGCCAGCCTGCTGTACACCTATCGCAAGCACCTTGGTCGCCCGTCGAAGCAGCAGAAGGGCAACGGCCAGCTCTATGTCTTTGATATGGATGGATTCATCAAGAGCCTGCCATATGACCAACAGGAATACACCACGATGCTGCGGGACACGCAAGGTACGCATTCACCACTACCACTACCTCCCTAGCCCCCCGTGCTTCCATCGCCTTGCAAGAATATGCTTACTGACACTGAATGTAATAGCGTTCAACGAGTTCATCCATATCCGCGAAACCAAGTCGGCAACGGACCCATCAGTCCGGCTCTTCGACGAGGTCATTCTAGCCAAGAAGGCCCGTGGCCGTCCTGGCCTGTCCTCTGGCCTGTCGCGCCTGTCGACTATCCGAGCCTCGCACGGCGCCTCGTCCAACGGGTGGGGTATGACACCGTCCCGCAGCGCGGCCGGCAAGGCGCCCACCTACCTGACGGACATATCTGACCACATCTGGCGCACCGCGTCGGTACCTCTGCCAAAGGGCAACTTCCCTGGCGAGTACCGCTCAGTCGTCACCCGCATTCCATCCCGTCTCGACCGGACTCTGATGCGCGAGCCGCGTGCCATCCAAGGAGTTCCTCGCATGGAGCAACGCAGCGCTCGGGGCCTCGTCCGCAAGCAAGTCCCTAGCATGCTCGGCACGACACCTCCGTCATGAGTCCATCGACACCATGGCCATCTCTGCACCATCTCTCTCACACTCGAGCCATGGGTTCTCGGACGGACCCTGGTAGAGCCCCTTGTCCGTTGCTAGAGGGGGCTCCGTAGCTGTACGACTGAAGATGCCGAGTAAAAATACCTGTACATTACAAACCCCCCTTTCTTCATCACAATTGTGTAATCTATGGGCGAGAGAATAAAAAAGCCTGGAGGACGAGGGGATCAAAAGGAGATACAGATCCACTCAAAGGGGGTAAGGGAAAGACGGACTGGCAACGGCATATACACGCAAGGAGCTGGCAGGCCGGTCTCTTTCTCGCTCGTCTCGAATTGCCGGGCGTACAGTAGACAGACACTGGGGAAATGGAACGGCCGGGTTATTGGACTATGAATTCTGGCATCATCACTACTATTGCATGCATTCATTCTCACGTGTACGAAGTACTTCCTACTCCCCAATCATCGACGATGTTCACGCCAGAACGAACACGCGGGGTATCCACGGGTGGTCAATGCTCCTCTCACGGGCCGTTTAAAGGGGTTCGGGATGACACCCTCTAGTATAAAGTCAAATTGGTATCTTGGTGGCGTTTGTCGATGCGGCTACTACCTAAACTCCATTCCTGGTCCACGCCTGATCCGATGCCAGAAAAAGGCTCAACTTGCCATTCATAACCATGAATGCCAACGTCATGTTCCCCCTCCATTGGACCTTTCGCCCGCAGTTCAGCTACTTGTCCGACTTGCCCCTCTTTGCGGCTGGTTTCTGCTCAGCTTGGTCGGCCTTGATGGCTTTAGTTTCGAAGCCCTCCCATCCAATGTCCTTGAGAATCTGGTCAGTCAGGCTCTGGTAGTCCAGGTGGCCTCGCGGCAGATCCTTGACACGGTGGTTCTCGACGCCGCGTGCTCCCTGGATCTCCTGCAGGCCGGCAACGCCAAAGTGGATGTTTGCGGTGCGGTAGAGGAACCCCAGGATGAAATCCTGCTCCGAGTATACATTGACCAGCCGACCCGACACCACGCTCTTGAGGGTGAGCCACACGCGGCTCTCCGAAGGGGCTGGCGTGCCTATCATGACGACCGAGTCGATCAAGCCAAACTGGCGGCGCTCCGCCAGCACCATGAGGCAGGTATAGATGGCTCGGGCGGCAAGGCTGTACCCAATGAGGGAGACGGACCGCTCTCCTTGAAACTTGTGCCGGACGATGGCATCGGCGAGAACAGCCCCTGCCTTCTCTGCTCGCACCATTCCCAAGCCCCACGGGTTGTCGATGATCTTGCTGACCTTGAGTAAAGGGATAGGCCAAGAGGATTCGATGAGGCTCGAAAAAACTGCTTAGCGTTTAGCGGATGAGACAGAGGGTAATAGAACTGGAGACTGCTTACTCGACCGCGACATGATCTCCTTTTTGGCGCTATCCCAAGCCGTACTCTTGATTACTGTCTCGAGCGCGCTTCCCAAGTTCATGAGGGCAGTCACCTCCCACTGCACCGCATAGGTCTCAGCCTGATGACCAAGACCTCGCCACGGCTTGACAACGTCGTCCTTCTCGGAAAGACAGCCACTCAGGGCAATGACAACGCGAAGTCTGCGGTCCTCGGCGGGGCTCTCTCTCGCATCCCGATATTCGGAGCCAGCCTCGTCATACAAACGACGGAAGGCGAAGTCCGGGACCTCTCTGCAACAGGTCTCCAGCATCTTGCCCGTCGGCCTCACTGCGTTTATTCCGAAGAGGTTGCCCAATAGATGGCCATGGTCAGCCATGGCACCCAGAAGTCCTGCCACAGCGGCAGTGGACAAGCTGAGACCAGCGTGGACAGCTCCAATGCCCGCGGCTTTGAGCGGTGCTGCAAGACTGGTGTTAGAGCCAGAGCCGCCACCGGGGCCGACCTTCCATCGTCGAGGGCCTTTGCTCTCTTCCGGTTTCTGGCCGGCCTCCTCGACTGGAGTAAGCTGAAGGGCCACCTTGGCGAGTCCCTGACAAACGCGGAGCTCATCGCTGTGATAGATATCCAAGGAGAGGTTGAGGGACGACGTGAGGTTGAGAAGGAACACTCGAGCATTCCCGTTGTAGTCTTGCAACGACAACACGAGCAAGATGGCAACGTGTAGCAGAAGCTTCCTCTTGTCCACGTGGAGAGCCCACAGCGTGTTCGGGATAGGCGGGAACTTCTGGGCAAGCTCACGATCCATCTGGTTCGCAGGGACACGGGGAGGTCCTGTAGATTGTTAGGCTTGTCATAGCAAAAGGCATGATGCCGCGAAAAGCACAGCAGGTGCAGCATCTTACCAATGGCCAGAGTCAACCCGCCACGGGCGTTTCTACCGCCGCCGCGGGCACCCCGTCCACGAGAGCCGCGGCCTCCGCGACCTCGAGGGTTGCCCTGGGGTGGGGCCGTGTCGTTGATGTTGATCTCGCGGATGCGCTGGATAATTCCATTCTGCCACTTGCGGAAGAACAGCAGGGCCTCCTTCTTGAGCTCGCGCAGCTGAGGCGTCATGGCCTCTGTTTCCTCCTTGTCGACAATCTGATGGGCCTTTGTGTACGTCTTGGATCCGTCACCAGCAACAGCAGCCTTGGGCTGCGAGGGAGGGGAAGGCGGCTTGTTCTCCTTGCTGTCCTCATGATGGTGGAAGAGCGCGAGGGACAGCCAGTGGTGATGCTCCTGTTCGCCGAGGACAGGGGTGACGGCGGGGGAGTCGAAGATGCTGCTGATGTCGTTGTAAATCTTCTCCGTGATGGCGGTGACCAGCGTCGTCAGGTCGTTTCTCTCGGCAACCGACATGACACCAGTCAAGTCGGCGGGTCGCCGAAACGACTGGTGGCCGCCTCCACGACCTCCTCTACCCATGACGGCGGCGCTCGAGCCGACGTCTCGTCCGATTCCGGGCGTCGACGCGGGCGGTGGACCTCTCGCAACAGCCAGTCGGCTGGGCTGGGGCTTGATGATGGAGTTTCGGCTCTCGCGAGGACTGACCAAGAAACAGGAACGTGACGTGACAGCGGTGACAGTCAACAGCGGCGACGAGGACGGAGAGGCCGAGGGCAACTCTTGGAGGTGGCAGGGGTTGACGGTGTGCCGGCGACGGGAAGGTGGATGGGGCAGCAATGCAAACGCATGCAGCGGGCCACAGCGAGAGCGACTTCGTCCGAGGCGAGGTTTGGGCGGGACGGAAGCGTCGCGGGTGCCTCTGCCAGCGCCAGGCGAGACTGCCGGCAGAGAAGGGGCCGTTTGCGAAGTGGCAGGAGGACAGGCCATGGCAGTCCGTGGCCAGCGGGCAGCTGGCGCCTGGGTAACCAGGGGAGAGCGCGCAAGACAGGCCAGCGCATTTCTGTTGGAGAACAGAGCGTGATGAGTCGACGTGGACAGGAGCATGGAGGCGTGAGGGGACGGGTCGCTGTTTGGTTGCTGTTCGTCTGTTCGCTGTTCACCGTTCGCTCGACCGCGGACAAGCAGGCACGGGGCAGCACTGCCCCTGCTCCTACCTTTCGTCTTCATCCCCCTCCTCTCTGCCTCCTGCTCTCCATCCTCCTCGCCTGTCCACCGCACGATACGAGAACAAGGCCATCAAAGGGCAGAAACACTGCAATGCAAAGGCAACCCTCGTCTTCCCCTCTGCTGGCTTTTGTGTCCCGACCCGCCCATGAGCCAGCGCCCTGTCTGCCCGGCCCTGCCCGCGCTGGAACTGCCAACTAACTGCCCGTCCATCAGCGTGTGTGTGCCCGTCGTTTTGTTCTTGTCCATGCGTTTACCCGACGAGACGGACACCTCGCAGAGGCTGATGTGGTTCAGGCACACCAGAAGCACGTTTCACAAACGAATGATACGCGCAGGAGGCAGGACGGCGGCACGTCTCTCTGTTTGCTTTCCTGCCTGCATCGACGCCATTACCCGCACGAGCTTCAGGCTTCAGGCTTCTGGCCACGCCGCTGCTCGGGTGAGGCTCATGTGGCCAAGTGAATCATGGGGCGGTTGCCGCGACCCTGTCGGCAGTGAAGAACAGCCCGGGACAGCGAGCCAGATGCTGCAAAGAGCCGCCCCAGCTGTCGGCAAACTGGCTCCTTCGCACAGGCCAGCTAGGCGTGGCGTCTGTCTTTCCCTGGTTCGACGTGCATATTGCCCTTGACAGGGGAAGTTGGCTGCATCATAGGGCTGACTCTATCTCAACGCAGGCCGCATTTTATGGGGACAGTTTACATGAAGAGTACGTATCTGGCTCTCCATCTCGTCGCCGTTGTGTGGCGATTATGTTTAGCGATTCCACGGACATCCTCCGCCGTGTCGATGCTGTCCTGCCGCACGTTTCACGTGCAGGACTGTGGGTTGCCCCTCGCCTTGGTGCATCCTGGGCAGCCGACGGCGTGTAACCATCCTTTCATTGCAGACAAGTCCATGTCCGCCGGTGTTATAGGGCTCCCCAGCGCGGGAGACGTCGTGTTCAAAGATGCAGCAGGCACCCAACCTCTACCCCCGGTCAGATGCGACCCGCGACCGAGGACGGTTTCGGTTTCACTCCTCCAGCTCGTGATATCTCGCATGGGCAGCCGTGGCAAAAGACGGGATAGAGCGGCCACACGCGGGACACAGAGGATGCGTCGCATCATCCCAGGCCACGTCAGTCTCCGAGTCCTCAAACATCGTCTCTCCCAGCCCAGGGCCCTGCTCATCGTCGTGGACTTGCGTGACCTTCCATGGACGCAACACCTCATCCTGCTTCTTGAACATGACTGCAATGTCTCTTCCGGCCCCCGTCTTGTCGTCGGCGGCGCCGGCGACCATGTTGGCGACGCAAATATTCAACAGCTGCAGGTTCCACTTGTGTCCCTTGTCGCTCTGCAGCCGGCGCAACAGCGGCAGAAGCGCCTCTGCCACCAGCTGTTGTGCAATGCCATCGATGCCGGCCTTCAGGTCAAAGATGAAGTTTGGCAGCGGGCCCGAACGGGACACGCGGCTGAAGTTCATGCTCTGGCTCTGGGCTGAGCCTTGCCTTGTCGGCCACGATCTGATGGACAGGCGCAAAGTCTTTGGTCTTGCAATCCATTTCAGCGCGCCCGGGCTGTCAGCATCGTCGTCGGGGGCAAGAAGGTCGACCCTCATCCTGCGGATAAGAGAGCACGATAGCTTGTGCAGCTCCTCTGTGATCTGCGGCGCCGTCTCCAGGCCTTTGTACGTGTCCTCGATGCTGATTTGAGAGGGGATATCGTTTGCCTCTTTGACCTCTGTGTGGTCGACTCCGTGAAGTAGACCCCAAACTCTGGCACCGACGCCTCTTTCCGCTCCTGGCCCGCCTAGGAGTGTTTCCAGAAACCCTGGCGATATCGACGGGTGCTGACGAACTTCGCGGACAGTCAGGGATGATTCAAATGAGTGCGAGTCGGCATCTATATCCTGGCCAAGAATGTGGGATTCCAGCAACATGGCGGTCTTGAACCCAAGTCCCGGAATCTTCCTAGTCTTATGGCCATCCACAAACTCAGCCACGTCCTCTTCTTTCAGCGCCAACAAGGCTGTTTGGTTCCGAGGCTTGTTGCAGCTTCCCGCAAGCTTGCTAAGAAGCTTGTTGGTCGCAATACCACAAGTTGATGTAATACCGAAATCGGCTTCCATCTTGAGCCGCAAGTACTGAGCGAGATGGGACCCAAGCAGGAGTCGCAGGTAGGTACGGTCCTCGAGCTGCGTATCGGAGGGAGGTGGCCCAACCACGCAGCCCGCAACGGAGGTCAAGTCACATCCAAACCCCTGTTCCGGATCTTTTTTGGATAGGTAAAAGAAGGAGTCGGTCAGGGATCCTCTGTTGAGGCAGAACATGTTGTAGTCGACGATGTCAGTCACATCTGCCAGACGTCAGCAAGTCCCTTCCCATGGATATCCGTACAGATCGTGAGTACCCATGAAGACCTCGTCAAAGCCCAGACGCTCGACCCTGTTGTTCCAGGAGTGGGACCGGAGGAGGTTGAACAAGGCCTTGCTCATGTCACGGAAGGGGGTCAGATCCTCTCCGTCGACGAGGACGAGACTCGGACACAGCCTCTTGGCTTCGGAGATGAGCATCAGCTTCCCGACACCGAGCTTGCGCGCATTGTAGTTGCATGTCGCCAAGATGTTTTTCTGCTTGACGCCCACAGGCCGTGACTTGAGAGCAGGGTTCTTGTTCTCAAAGACTTGCGCGTAGAAGCAGTCATAGTCCTAGGCCGCTTGAGCACGGGGCTGGGGAGGGACACACGGATGCGGACTTACAAACTGCAGGACGACGCGGTCATCTTTGCGCCTGGGCGGTTTCCTGACTGGCTGGTTCATCATCGGCGTTGAAGCCCAGCCAGCGCTCCGAGCCGTGACGCCGCAGCATGGACCAGGCCTTGTTCAAAGAGCCACAGAATGACGGGTCGGCCGGTGTTCAATTCACACAGCGACGCAACATTTACTACTCACCATCGACACGTAATTTTCTCCGTTCCCGGCGTGTTGCCGTGTTCGTGAGGCTGCGTCGTCTGATGTTGAGCGTGAGTGCACGGGCAGCGTCCAGTAGCGGCTGCTCTTACCACATTACGGCAGCTGACAAATGACTCCATCCATCACCAGGCGGCTCAGCAACCTCCATCTGCAATCTTGCTTCCATCTATTACATCACATCACGGTCCGACAAGGGCCATCCATGGCCCGCGATTTCTGTTTGCGATATGCAAATTGTCCCTAGCCGACATATGGGCTAGCGGTGAAACCATGGTCAGATTACCGCCATGGTCGCCAGAGCACCAACACGATACGGGCCGGCAAGAACATGACATCGATCCACGACATCCCTCGCGCTGTCCCTTATCCCTGTCATCTTGCCGAAGCGCCTGCCCGCCGCCCTTACGAAGCCGCAGCCGGGCTGTCGGAGAGGGCAGCAGAGAAGCACCGCTCCGCCCGGTTACACGAGGCAAGCCACGAGGAAGCTGGCTTCGAGGGATTAGACGCGGTCCGCGGCATCGGCTGGCCCTTCTCGGCACTCACCCATGCGCATAGAAGAGACTCTGGCTCTACCGTCCTGTTGTGGCACCTTGTACTGAACTGCCTATTTTCTTCGTTCGATTCTATGCGCCCAACATCTGGCACGACCCCAGCCGCGGGCCGCGACCGCCCAAGCCTCGAGGAGCCAGAGACCAGCGAGGTTGCCGCCGACACAAATAGGCAGCACGCAGCGCGCCCATTTCTCTATGCTCACTGCCAACAGTTCGAAACGTGGCTCAGCATCAAGACTTGGTACCTCGACGATGTTGCCTCGGGCTTGACGCCCTGCCCACCACTCACACGGGACACCCTCGGGCTTGACTACTTCGCACATATAAATGAATACCCGAAGCCCCATCAACTCGCCTCAATGGGGATGAGGGTTCTTAACCAGGGACAGCCATCCCTCCTGCGGGCGTGGGGAAACGGCGGACGCACCGGGGAGCCCAAAGCAGAGCCTTCATCCATCGGCTCTCGATCGAGACTAATGTCAAGGATTCAACAGATAGTCGCCAGACGCGCTCCCGGCTGCGTCCGTCCTTTGTTCAACCCCGCCCTGGAAAGTGACATGGAGCGAGCTCTGCATGAAATAGACGCCAGTTTGTGGAAACAGGCGGCCTGGTCACCCCGTGATTGGCGTGCAACCCTCCGACTCTGTGCCTCTGGACTGGGGTCTGGCGCTTACATGCTCACCTGCATGTGCCACCACCAACCACAACAGCCTCTGAAGCCGCCCGAGATGGGGGGACTGGACACCGCTCCAAATTCGTTCACCCAGCATCCGCGCCTAGAGCCATGAAACTACTTCGTATCAGCCCATGCCTGCCTAGCGGCGCTTGTTCTGGGCAGGGTTGGCATGCCTCCGTGAGACATTGGCAATATGAGCAGTCGCCGTTTCGTCGTATATAGCCACTGGGCACCCGCTCTGTTGGCTCTGCAGTTTATGTGAAATTGCTTGGTTCGTGATCGCTGCCGGTTCCGCCTCTCGGGAGGCTGCACCGCCATTGCCCCGTTGGCTGTGGGTTGTTGGTTCACAGCACCATCGTACTTTCGACCCTTTCTCCCCTTTCTTCACCGGACTTCCGACAAGTCTTGTTTCGTTTACCGTCTCGCCCGCCATGGCATCGCAGCAGCAAATGCCGAGTGCTTCCAAGAGGCCTCGATTGTCTCTCCAGATCAAGACTTCGTCCATCCCAACAGCAAAGGGCATGCGCGGGTATGCCGTCAATCCCAGCGACCCCACGGCGTTCAACACCCTGTCCAACGTGTACGTGACTGCCATTGAACGGTCGTCATCGGTCCAGTCAGAGCCCATCACGGCCATCAATACTCTGCAGGCCTTTAGCCTCGGGACACCGGCCGAGTACAGGGACACGAACCCACGGGTCTTCACCCCTTTCGTCGCCTCCTATCCCCAGACACCATTGACGGCTCTGTCAGACTCGCCTACGAGAATGGAATTCCACTACCCGAGCTCGATGACTGCCACCCCTCCTCTTTCAGCTGGACCGACCGACTTCGGCTCTTCAAAGGTCTTCACTTTCTCGTCCTCGGATATTCCATGCACGCAGAGCCCCCAGGCTCTCGGTTCGCCCGTCGAGGGCCGAGCTCTTCGGCGGAGGATGGCTCCATGTCCGCTTCCCGAGCTCAGCGTGCAGCCTCCATACACACATCCCCGAAGCCTCCACAGCATCCTCCGAAACTCTCCCCTCCCGCCCAGAACGGCCATCCCTCCACCGTCCCCCAGGAGGCAGTCGGCACGGCTGCAAGAAAAGGCAGCCAAGAGGGTCGGATACAACAACCCCCTGACCCAAGAAATCATCACAAACCAATACGTCAAATCCCACATCGAGCTCCTCACCGACAACGCATCGCCAAGCTCACCGGCACTGCCGTCCGAGCCTGCAAGCGCGCTCGACGTGGCGCCGGCGTTTACCGCCAACGAGGTCCAGGACGGCGGCCAGACGCCGGGCCCGTTCGAGGACATGCGCCGCAGAATGGCCGCGCTGGGCCATGCGCCAATCTCGCCGGCAGCGCCTGGGGGTGCTCGCAAGCGCAAGAGGGCGGAGAAGAAGCGCCAATGGGTCTGGACCATCGGCCAGGACGACGACGAGGACGACGCCGGAGGAGTCGTTGCTGCGTTGCGGGCAAATGTTGGCAAGCCATCCGCGCAGAGTACTTTGCCAAGGATGGCCGACGTCTCTGAAACCACATGCCCAGGGACTCCGACGCTCAGCATCGAGAGTGTCAGCCCCGTCGCCGGGTCCGTCGACGTCGAAATGTCGGACACCAGCAGCGTCGCCTCGGAGGGCCGCCGCCACGAGCTGCGCGCCCCAGGCGAGGCGGAGCTCGACGTCAAGACGCCCACCGCGGCAAATGGGCCCGGGGATGGCACGGGGCGCAAACGGGACACGCCTATCCCGGAACTGTCCGAGAAGAGAGGCGCATGTGTGCCGCCGGAGCGGGTGTAGGGCATGGCCATGGTGAACATGGCATCAGATCGCAAAGGCTTGGGCGGCTCTCCGTCGCGGGATTGGAAATGGCGTTGGGGGACATGGGTACAGGCATTTTGCTCAGGCATTACGATGACGGCACATGATGACATGAAATCGTTTTGGGTGCAAGCGGGCGCGTTGTGATGCATCACCAGACGGCAGGGTTCTTGCTTTATACTCATTCATAGCGTTGCGAGGTACAACTCTATCCCGAATGGCATCACTTGAAATGCACAAGTATCTCGCCCCTTTGTGAACTCGTTTTCCCTAGACACACCCGTCTCATTGCGCCGACTTGGCCTTGGCGGCGGCGGTTTGCTGTTGCTGCTGGTGGTACAGCTCCTCGGCCGAGGTGATGCACTGCATGTTGGCGCCGAGCTTGTTGATGGTCTCCTGCCACTCCTCGTACTCGTCCGAGTCGAAGACGATGCCTCCGCCTGTGCCAATGTCAGTACATCTACGCGGCGGCGCGCAGAAAGGCAGAACTCACCGGCCTGGAGATACGCGACACCGTCCTTGGTCATCATGGTCCGCAGCGCGATGCACGTGTCCATGGCGCCCTCGACCGGGTTGCCGGCCTCGTCCTGGCTGCCGTAGCCAAAGTAGCCCACGGCGCCGGCGTAGACGCCGCGCTTCTCCCTCTCCAGCTCGGCGATGAGCGTCATGGCGCGGACCTTGGGCGCGCCGGAGACGGTGCCGGCGGGGAAGACGGAGCGGAAGGCGTCGAAGCGCGTCTTGTCGGGGCGCAGGACGCCCGAGACCTGCGACACGAGGTGCTGGACGTGGCTGAACTTCTCGACGACCATGAGGCGGTCGACGCGCACGGTGAAGGGGTCGCCGACGCGGTTGATGTCGTTGCGGGCCAGGTCCACCAGCATGACGTGCTCGGCACGGTCCTTGAGCGAGCTGCTGAGCTCGTCGGCCAGGCGCTGGTCCTCGTTGGGCGTCTTGCCGCGCTTGACGGTGCCGGCGATGGGGTGGGTGATGACCCTGCCGGCCTCGCTCTTGACCAGCAGCTCGGGCGAGGCGCCGACGATCTGGAAGTCCTTGCAGTTGACGTAGAAGAGGTATGGCGACGGGTTGACGGTCCGCAGGTGCCGGTAGATGTTGAAGGGGTGCAGGCTCGTGGGGCGGGCGAAGCGCTGCGACGGCACGGCCTGGAAGATGTCGCCCCTGACGATGTGCTCCTTGAGCTTGGTGACGTGCGCCTCGTAGCCCTCGCGGCCGATGTTCGACTTGGCCTCGTGGCCCAGCACGATGGGGTCCTGCCCGGGGAGCTCGATCTCGGGGGAGTTGAGCACGTCGACCAGCTCGTCGATAGCCGCGCGCGCCTTTTCGTACTCGTCGTCGAGGGTCCGCGGGGAGCCGTCCTCGGGCACGGCGACGTAGGTGATGACCTTGATGACGCCGAAGAAGCGGTCAAACGCGACAATGGTGTTGAAGAGCATGAACAGCGACTCGGGGATACCGAGCACATCCTTCATGGGGCGCGCCGTCTTCGGCTCAAAGTATCGCACGCAGTCGTAGCCGACGTAGCCGATGGCGCCGCCCGTCAGCGGCGGCAGCTGCAGCCCCGGGACGTGGGCGACGACGTGGCGCGCCAGCTCCTCCTCGAGGGCCGGCAGCGGATCGGTGGCCGGGCCATGGCCGGGCCCCGTGGCGAGGATCTTGCGGGGGCCGGCGCCGACGAAGCTGTAGCGGCCGACCTGCTCGGTGGCGGCCGACTCGAAGAGGAACGAGAAGTCGGAGGCCGTGTGCGCCGAGATCTTGAGGTAGGCGGCGGACGGGGTGATGAGGTCCGAGGAGATCTGGCGGTACACGGGGACGAGCGTGGGCTTCGCGCCGCTGCCGGCCGCGTGCGGCTTGTCGACGACGGACCGCACTGTCTCGAGCGACGGGACGATGGCTCGCTGCGAGGCGAGGAAGCCATCGAGTCAGCGGAGGCTCTCGCTCGGGAGCGCACCGGTCTGCGCAGGGCTGCCACTTACCGCGCCCGCCATATCGAATACCCTGTATCAGCAGCGGGGGTGCCTTGCACGATGACCAGGACGGAGAGTCGACGTTGGTGCCTGGTGTTGAGAGCTGCGAGGAGGAAGAACAAATACGATATATCTTATCGGCTATCGTCAGTCCATCTCCCAGTGTCGTTAGTGGCGGGTCGTGGGGCATTCAATTCTGTACGTGTACATTGCTCCGCTGCTTTACAGGCATGGCTGGCCAGTACCCGCTACTTTGTCATGGGGATCCCGACGTCGGAGAAGTAATACGATGACTGCGCCCTTTCCCTACCAACAGCCGGCTTCCATTACGACGCATGTCTTGATGAGGATATTCTCAGAAGCCCTCTGGCGCGGCCAATGGAAGACATAAACGGCTGGACGTTTTCTAGCACTTGGTACACGTAGCTAGGGGCTTTGTTTTCTGATCTCGCCTTCCGAGGTTTGGCTGCCCACATAGCTTGGAGGAACAACACGGAGAAAGCATGTTCAATGCGTTGGCGATACGAGCGAGGTTTGGCAAGCTTGGCGCCCGACAACGCAGCCTCCTCCGCCTCATTGCATTCCCTAGACAAGCAGCTTTGTCGGCCATCTAAGCTCGTTGCTGGTCTTGGACATGGCTTGCAGGTCAGCTCTTGTGGTACTGCGGCAAGAATACGGCGGCGGGTGAGCTCACCACGAGACCGAAGCCCTACTTGTTTCTCCCAGAGGCAAAAAGCACAGCTGCGAACCCTAGTCGATAGCATAGTTACCTCCCGGCCGCCCCGTCCAGCGTACAGTAGCGTCTTCCTTCCCATAGCCATCCTGTCCTCCACCGCCCCGTCCAGATCAGCGCTCAGCTCTCAATCGCCAGGGCCTTCGCGCCCATCAGCCTCCCCTCCTCGCTCGTCACGACCCAGTACTCAACCCTCGTGCGATCCCGCCCGACGCGGTACACCCGCACGTCGTTGCCCCGGCCCGCCTCCCGCACCGCCTCGATCACCTTTGTGTACTGGCCGCGCGAGTCCCAGTCCAACGTGTCCAAGATGTCGACGTCGGCGCTTTCGGGGCTCCAGTGGTTGATGAGCTTTGCGAAGTCGACTGCGGAATGCGTCAGCTTGCCATACCCCCTCAAGGCGAAAATGACGAGCCCTCCAGCTACGCAGGAGAGGGGAGGTCCACGCACATTCGTTCGGCAGGCCGTCCTTCCCGTGCCATTTCAATGACACCACCTCGAAAGGCTCATCCGCCTCGCTCACGTACACCTCGCTCTTGCACACCTCCTCGAGCACCTTGGGCACGTCGCTCCGGTCATCCACCGTCTTGAGCGTCGCCGTCTTGGCTACGTCCTGCCGCTCCGCCTGCGCCAGGGCTTGCCCCTCGCTCAGGTCCTTGTTCGCCTTGTTCAGGAACGCCATGTAGTCTTCGTCGCTTGCCATCCTCTTTCCAAGAAGTCGGCTGCTCGAGAAGCCCTGTCGTCGAGTGAGCGATTGATGTGCGCCGAGAGGGGTAGCCGGGGCTGCGAGTCGCGACGTGGTCGTCGTCGTCGACGACGAAGGAGCTCGGAACAGTGTCAAGCTTCGTGCAGGCACAAATGAAGCCGCCGATATAGTTCTCCGTGCTGCCTCTAACAAAAGTTGTCGGGGGCTACCGTGCATGTGCAATGCTACGAAAGCAGGATATGTGATAAGAGGTCGAGAGTTCTTATGGTACGACATTGGGCTGCCATTCCTTGGTCACTCAAAAGTGGGGGTGACGTCAAGGTCTGGCCGGCATCCATGTCCCTGTACGGAATACTCGCACTCGTAGGAAAAGTTTCTCTGCACATCACACAAAAGTGCGAGTACGTAAGAGTACGGAGTGCAGAATCTCCAGTAGACACATTCCATTTCAGGTGAAACGGTATCGGCATTCAAATACGGTGCACCTTTGTAATTGGGAATCTCGTTTCCATTGTTCATACGTCCTCTAGCTGGAGCTTTTTGTTCATCCCATATGAATTCCAACCCAGCTGAAAAAACCAACCCTCGACACCGATGCAATGGCCAAGACACGAAAGGAAACAAGCCGCCGCTGTTTACGCGGAAGCCAGATCCTTCTTGAGCGTACCCTGGTACTGCTTCTTCTCCGCCGGCGTCTGGAAAGCACCGTGTCCAAACTCGGACGAGGTGTCGATCCACTTGAGGTTGATCTTCTCCAGAGCCCTGCGCGAGGTGTGGATGAACATGGACTTGCGCAGAGTCATGACACGCTTCTTGACACCAGGAATGGAGCCCTTGACCATGACGAAGTCGTTGTTGACTTCACCATAGCGGACGAAGCCACCCAGACTAGTCGGTCGTTAGCAATGTAGCAAAATTTGCGAGTAATAGGGCTGCAACTTACGGGGTGATCTTCTTCTTGGTGACATCGATCTCGGTAGAGGCGCTGTCCTCGGCGTCGCCCTTGCCAATTCGGTAAACCTTGTGGTTGACCGAGGTACGGTGGTGGTAACCCATCTGACCAGCACGGGCAACAGTCCACTGGACGTGGGAAGGATGCCAGGCACCGATACAAGCGACCTTTCGCAGACCCTTGTGGGTCTTGCGTGGCAGCTTCTTGGTACCCCAACGGGCGGTAACACCGTTGAAGCCGTGGCCCTTGGTGACGGCGATCACGTCAATCATCTCATCCTGCTCGAAGATGGAGTCGATGGAGACGGGCTTCTCGAAGAGGTCCTGACCGAACTGGACCTTGTCGGCGATGGAGCCACCGTTGATCTGGATCTCCATAAGGTGGGCCTTCTTCTGCTTGAGAGGCGTCTTGCGGATCTGAGTGTGGGCGAGAACACGGACGACAGTGCAGTACTTCTTGATGCGCTCGAGCTCGCGGGTAATGGAGGAGCCGCTGCTCTCGGAGTGCTTCTTGGCGTACTTGGTGAAGGCCTTCTTCTTGCTCTTGTACCAGTTCTTGTAGAATCGGCGCTTGACCTCGTCGCTCAAGTGCTCGGCCCACACGGTGGTGAGGGATCGGAGACCACGGGGAGTCTCGACGTAGCCAACAAGACCAACAACGATCATCTAAAGAAAGATGTTAGCCATAGGCACAAAGCCAAGCGGGCTGCATTGTTCGCACAGGTGGCGCATCGACGACCGTGACGGCCTCAACAACTTCCTTCTTGTTCGCCTTGGCGCCGGGTCGGTCGAGGTCACGAACGATCGTGGTCATGCCGGCTTTGTAGCCCATTGCGGCGGTCAGGTGGACGGGCTTCTTGGGGTCATCCTTAGGGAAGCTGCAGTGCCGGTTGATTAGCCATTGTGCTCGTCTTGTGCCAATCGGGCGAGTCCTCATGGCTTCGGGAGCAGAGAAAAAAACTTACGACTTGACCTTGCCGCGGTGGCGGGCTGCGCGCTTCCGCGGCAGGAAGGCCAGGGAGCCGTGTCGGGGAGCCTCGAACTTCCGGTGCTATCACGATATTAGCATCGCCGTGAAGGGACTCGGCGTTGATGGCCACATACACTCATTTTGGGCGACTGGGTGGTTGAGGGTTAGTATGGGAAGTTGACAAGCCTGCGTGCTGCAAAAGTAAGAGAGGGCTTTTGAACAATTTGTGGGCGAAATTTTAAGCGAGCGCTGTGGGAGACAGTAGTGTGGTCCGTGCGTTAGCGCTTACCCCAATTCAGGTCGTCACACCAGGGCAATGTTTTCACCGAACGCTCACCGACAAGACCAAGCGCCCGCGGTCACGTGACTTCACCCCATGCCGCGAGAGCATGCCAGCTTGATTACATGTTCAAGTTGAAACAAGGTCGCGCATCGGATGTTTGCAATGTAGAGGCCATTGATTTGAGAAGCTACCCACGTAACTACCTATACTACGGATATCGTTCGCTGGCGGCTGTGTAGCCAAAAATAAGCAAGGACGGTGGCACCCCCGCCATCGACTAAGAAACCCCCAAGACAAAAGAAAACAATACTCTGCCCAGCATGGTATACATCGAGGAAGAACATGAACGAATCTGCCGTATAATCTTTCAAAGCTCATTAAACTACCCTCCCTGCAATACCAGTCCATGTTTTACTCAGTTTTTGTAACAGCGCCAGATGAGCCATTGACTCCAGCGCTCGTAGGCGTAGAGGTCTTCCCATCCGTGGACCCCGGAGCAGGGGCAGACCCATTGGTGAGAGCCGCCTTCTTGTCGTCTTCGCCGCTATCGTCATAATCCTCGTCAACGTCCATTTTCCGGGCTGCTCGCTCGGGTTCCACTGCAGCAGGAGCCACGGGAGGTGGAGGAGCCTGCTCGTTCGAGGCCCGCTCCTCCTTGAGAGTCGGCCCAGCCTGCGGCTTCTCCTGCACCACACCCTGCATGGCGCTGGAAGCCTGTTGCATGGGCGGGAGTTGGCTAGGGCCAACAGGCTGAGGGTGATGCGCGGCTTCGGAGGGGTGGTAGCTCTTGTTTTGTGAACGGGGCTCCTCTGCCTTCCTTGGCTCCTCACCGCGGCGCTGCTCATCGACACGACGAGCCTCGGAAGAATTGCGGCGGTACGCATCACGAGGAGGGGTGGAGGGCCTTCGATGCCTCATGTCGTCGAGGCGTGCTCGATTCTCCTCGTTTGCCTGCTTCTTAGCAGCAGACTCTTCCTCCCACTCTCGCATCCGCTTGGGGCCGACCGAGGGGGGACGGTCACCCATGCGCTGAGTCGGGGGCTCAGGCGCGGCCGGCGCAGGAGCCGGGCCACTCTCGGGGGCCGCCTGCGGCGGGGCTTCCGGGTGGTGGGCATAAGCCGGAGGCGGCGCCTGGTGCTGAGGGTAAGCAGACTTGGGCGACGGCATCCGGTTGTCATGGCCACCACGACCGTCAGCAGCGCGAGGGCTGCTGTTCGACCTGAAAGGTGCCATGCCGTTAGGCGGGGGGTTGGCTCCGTTTGCATTGCTCGACGGAGGAGCGGTTGCGGACGGGGTAGGTCCGGCCCAGTTGGGGTTGGCAACTCGTCGATCAGCAGGGGGCGGGCCCTGCGACGGAGGGGGAGGGGGAGGAGGACCATGCGAGTATTGGTGCGAGGCCGGGCCTGGTGATGGGCCACGGCGAGAGGGTCCGCCCCGGACGGCTTCCGGGTAGGGCTGCCGCATCGGCGGCTCCTGCATCGGACTAGGCTGGCGTTGCGGGGGCGGAGGCGGACCACGGAACTGCTCCCGGCCCTCGTAGGGATTGGGTGGCTGAGGGGGCGGGTTGACGTTGGATAACCCACGTGCCCAGTTCTCTCCAGCACCGGCCTGGCCCGGCGGAGGTACGTTGGAGGGAGGCTGCTGCGCTGAGCCTCCCCACTGCGGACCGACAGGGCCGGTAGGACCAGCGGCCTGATAAGCCTGAGGGTGCACATCAGCCGGTTGAGGTGCGGGTGGCGGGCCGCCGCTGTTGCCGCCGGAGCGGAGAAGCTGGAGGCGGGCTTTGATGTGAGGGTTGCCCGGATCAAGCTCGGCGGCCCTCTGATACGCATCCAGAGCATCGGCAATCTGGTTGTTACAAGATTCATACTTGGGCAGAGTCAGCATCGGAACATCTGGAGCGGCGGGGGGCGACAAGCTTACCAAGGTACCTAGGTCATACCAAACCTCGGAGATATACGGGTTCAGTCTGATGGCTCGAGAGTACGCGTCCAGAGCATCTCGGTATTGGTTTATCTGGTAGTAGAGGACGCCGATAGAGCACCAGAAAGTCGGGTTCTTTCCGTCGCGGTACACGGCCTGCTGGTAGGCTTCATACGCTTTGGGGTACTTCTGCTGGGACATGTAACACCGACCCAGGAGGTACCAGCTCTGAGCGTCTGAGTTGTCTGCAGTCACGTCAGTCGATTGACTCGAGGTGAAGGATCCGGGCAGACCTACCAGCGCCGACAGACTTTTCCAGGTACTGGATTGCCCTGTCCTGGGTTTCATAGGCGTTGCTCTGCTGGTGATGCAGCCAGCCCAGCTGCTGAAGTACCTTGGCGTGGTTGGGGGAGTGGTCCAGAACACGCTGGTAGGCGGCCTTGGCGCTGTCGAACTGGACGGAATGTCAGCTGCGAAGTCGACGGTGCGTCCGCGAATCATTGCTCACGTCTTTTTGCTGCTCATGGACATGGCCGATCTGGAACCAGATGTCCTCCTGGGTGAGGGGGCCAGGGGGCGAGTTCACAATGTACTTGAAGCACTAGGCGGGAGTCAGCAACCGTTGGCCCGCGGATCTGCACGCGTGCAACCTTACCTCGAGGCTCTGGTTAAATTTGGACTGCTGCTTGTAGATTATGCCCAGCCGGAAGTAAATTTCGTTGGCTTTTTCGAAATCTGGCTGGATCTGCATGACCTGCGAGAAGGCTTCCTCGGCATAGTCATAGCTGCCGTAGCGGTCGTAGAGAATGCCGATGCCATACCAGAGCATTGGATCCTTGCCGAGCGTTAGCGTGCCTCTGGCGCTCAGCGAGATGCGTGGGACTAACCTTGGGGTCTCTGAGGTTTACGAGGGCCTGTTGATAGGCATCATACGCCTTTTGGAGGTTCTCGGTCATGAGATAGCAGTGGCCTGTCGCGACCGTTAGCGCATCGAGAATGAGAGCGAGACTGCGACATGAGCATACCGAGATTTCCCCACGCTTCGCCGTTGTTCTGCTCCAGCTGGACGATGGCTCGGAAGAACTCGAGCGCCTTGTCAAAGGCCTCGCGACCCTTGAGCAGCATGCCTATGGCGTTCATGGCAGCGGTGGAGTTGGGGTTGGCTTGCAGGGCCCGCTCGTAGGCGTGCATGGCTTCGTCGGGGACGCGCAAGAGTTCCGAGAAGCTGCCTGCGGCGCTGTCAGCGTCGTCTCATGCCCAGGGGACGAGGCGCAACGTACCAATCTGCAACCAGACTGCCTCGTTCATGGCGGCAATCTGGTGCGAGGGGGGGAAATGCCCGGGCTGGACATTCTGGGGAGGGGCCACCTGGACCTGATGCTGCATCTGCATCATGGTGGGCGACGGGTGATGGTTCGCCATGGCGAGGAGTCGAGGTCGGGGTTGGAATTGGAGCTATCACAGGCGGCGGCTTAGTCGTCGTGCCCCTGCGATGAACAGCTGCACAGTGGTGCTCGGATCCGCGGCGGAGGGAATGGCGCAAGTGACCCAGAGACGGCGGCGCTGGCACGCAGGTCCGGGTGCAGAGACGGGACGAAGTTCAATGCCTCGGTGGTGATGGCCAGGCACGGGTGCAGAGGCGCATCCAACTGGCGGCTCGAGGCGCAGCCACCGGGATTAACCAGGACCAAGCAGCGAGAAGCCGGCTGCAGAGACAGAAGGCAGGGGCGGGCGGGTGGGAGGCAGGCGGCCAGATGCGACGTGGCCGGCGATGTCGTCGTGGGATCGAGGCTGGCCTGCTCCGACGAAGCCGTCTCGCTCGGGTTGACGAAATTGGTGGTGAAGGAGGAAGAAGGAAACGGACGGGTAATTGGGGAGAGGCTGTCTGGTGGAGGAAGGACCTGCGCTGCTGGCGCCCCAAACTCCCCTTACCCATGAAAATGGGAGGGAACGGGCACACTAGACCCACGCCGGCGTGGCGTGGCGAAGCGAAGCGGGGCCGCTCATCACCCATGCACGCCCATGCCACAGTGCCCTGGTGGCTTCCAGGCTCCATCCATGCCCCAACCCAAGCCCAAGTCCCATCCATGCCCCATGCCCCATGCCCCATGCCGCTGCCGCTGCTGGTGTTGTGCGGCTGCAGCTCGCTCGCTCCTGGCTGCTAGTGCGGTTGCACCGACAGCTCTATTCCACCTGCGCCTTTTGCCTCTGCCTTGGGCCTTTTTCGGTGGTGATTTGCGTCCTCTGCTGCCATCCAATGTCGCCCCATGCGTGAGCCGCCTTGCACGTGATGCGCCGCGGCGGGACGCACGTGACGCATCCCCAAGCCTCTCCGTGGTTGTTGCTTCGACCCGTCGACGGCCGCGCACAATCGCCACTTGGGGAGATGGGCATCCTACCACTTGCCGTGACGTGCGCGATGCGGTGTGCGATTCTGGCGGCGCAGCCAACCATCCGCCTCGCCGCGGGAGCGTGAGCCATGCACAGGCCAGACTGCGGACTACCCACTCCCAGCCACGAGAGTTGCATATCGACGATGCCATTGCTTGCCTCCCAAAGAGGATACGTTAGCTCGCCAAAAGCCAGTGCGCGAACGGGCTCGGCGGCGTCGCGCCGGACCAAGCTTCGGCCAGCGGCGGCCAGCCCAGGGGCTGACGCCTTCGGACTCGAGTCCGCGGCAAACTCAACATATGGTGACGATGCTCCAGACCCGCCTTTGCCCGCCGCCGGCGGTGCCAATTCGAGTTTATACTTTGCAGCCGGCCTTTCTTCTACGAGGACTCCGTACGGTTGCCTCGTTACCTTGTGGGCTCCTATAAGATTGTACGGAGCTAGGGATACCTTGCTGGCAGTACCTGGGCGCTCGCGGGGGCTAGGGCAGTTCTGGAAGTCACCCACGTGTTTGAGCCCTCCTGCGGCCGCAAATGTGGTGCTCGATCCGCTGCGGAGGGGGGGAACCCGCCAGAGAAGAGCCATGGACGAAAGAGGAGAACCTCTCGAATGCCGAGACAGCAAATTCGCCTTTCTCCCTCGAGTGAAACAGGGGACCGCGGCACGAGTCGAGGTGGCTGGCTGGTGATCATGATGGCCCGCCGCCGTTTTATGCTTTTTCTGCTCCTTTGTTTTGTTTGCCCGTCGGGTTGCGACATGCGTGTCCAGGGTGTGCTCCTGGTTTCAGTCAGGGCGCCAGTGGTTTCTGACGGCGCACATGTGCGTGATGGTGCTGATGTAACAGCGCAGCAGCAGCGCCAGCGCGGACGCTGCCGTCTCAAACTAGCTGGGAGGGTTCTGTGGGGTCGAGCTTGAAGATCCCATGTCGACGACGACGGGGCGCGGGACGAGCGCTGCTGAGCCACATACGAGTAGACGGCGCTGGCGTCTGTTTGTCTATGCTCGCACAAAGTACATGATCGCCTGTCCTTGAAGGCGTGCGGAACTGCCGCCCGGAGATCATTATTATGTACTCGTAGATGCCCACAATGATCCTCAATTTTCATGTACTTTTCGGCTCTCCTTCGTCCTCCCTCCACATGTGACCAAAGCCAGCACCACCATCCAACCCGCCAACAAAGCGCCACAGCTCGACGCAAGAACAAGACATGACAGTTGCTACCATTTGGGCCAAAGACCCGGCAGCGAGGTATCACAGCCAAACTAACCACCTATCGGACCCGCTCCGTGTATGCCTTCCAGGACGCTGACCGGTATCGCTCTGCCTCTTCCTCGGGGTCTCCCGCCTTGATAATGCCTCGTCCAACGATGGCAATGTCGGCGCCGCATACCGCGATGATCTTCTGCGGCGTGTTATACTGCTGGCCCTTTCCATCGCCCGCCACTGTTCCGTTCTGGCTCTCGTCCTCGGGGGGCAGTTGGCAACCCGGCGTCATGTGGATGAACTCGTCGTCTGGCTCCGTGTTGAGACTCTCCTGCGAAACAAAGCCCATGACAAAGTCCTTGTGCTCTCGCGCAGCCTCCACGCAAGCCTGCGTGTACTCCCTATTCATGAAGTTGCCCTGACTGGACATTTGCGCCAGAATGAGAAGCCCCCTGGTCATCGGCACCTCGTCGATCCCTGAAAAGAGCACTTCGTCACCTCCGGCTATGCTCTTGGTGAGGCGCGGAGAGTTGGCGGGCTCGTACTGTTGTGTGACGGTCGTGACCGACACGATGCTTCCCTTGCGCCCATCGTCTCCTCGGCGGGTGCTGTAGGGTTTATCCTCACCCTTGTCCTCTCCGCTGGAGATGCTGTCGCCGTCGTCAAACTGGTCCGCCGTCGGGGTGCCAACCGTGACCGACGTCTTGACTTCGTAGGGATACCGCTCGAACCAGCGCTTGGCGGCGTTTGCTAGCGACGTTACAGATGCCTTGCCCGGGACCATGTTGACGTTGACAATGTGAGCCCACTCGATGATGCGAGCCGAACCGCCAACGTACTGCATCTCCACCGTGTTGCCGATGTCGCCAAACTTGCGATCCTCGAAGATGAGAAAGCCATGCTTGCGAGCCAGAGACGCCAGCTTTGCGCCCGTGCCGGTCTGCGGGTTGAAGTCCCAGCCCGAGACCATGTCATAGTGAGTCTTGAGGACCACGATGGAGGGGCCGATCTTGTCGGCAAAGTAGAGAAGCTCTCGTGCCGTGTTGACGTCGGCACTGAGGCAGAGGTTGGACGCCTTGAGGTCCATGAGCTTGAAGAGGTACGAGGTGAGAGGGTGGGTGGCCGTCTCGGCCCTGCGGGCGTAGGTCGCCTTGAGGGTCGGATGCGGCGCCATGTTGGCGGCCGGGCAGTCGCGTGCCGAAGGGGCTGATACCTCGGAAAGCGGGGAGAAGAGTATCGCGTGCTGCGTGTCCAGGGTCGTCTCAAGTAGGACGAGTTCCAGCCTGGGGCGGCGGCAAAGTCGATATGTAGGGCGCTAGAAGCGCACGCTCGAAGAACCGTCGCAAGTAGGAGCTGGTCAGCGCGCTTGGATACACGGATACGCGGACGCTATCGAACGTTTTCGCCCTGAGCTCGAGGCCGTCTGGTGAGCGACGGAGAGTGCTGGGAGCTGGAGGGGTCGTGTCGAAGACGAGAGCAAGTGTTCGTATGTGTGCGAGGTTTGTCAACCAGACCAGGCTGCACGCTGGATCTAAATCAGGATCCTGGTTAGATGGACTTTTTCGGACCGAGATGGTTGCGGGGTGTCTTATGTACATACCGTCGAGGCCAGTCGGCGCTGTCCAGGGAAAAGTCGACAAGCCCCAAACGAGAAGGGACCAGAGGAGCAACTTGGCAGGGCAATGTTGGAGGGGCTGAAGGGTTGGAGAGTTGGAGGGGCAAGGGGCAGAGGCCGAAGTGGAGGAGGGGAGAAGAGCGGGAAGAGGATCAGATATGAAGGACCTCAGCAGCAGCCACGGCGACGACGAACGACAGCCAGCACCTGTGGCCTGCAGCGGCCGGGGTCTGGCGGCGGCGAATGGGAGTTGGATGCGGCAGGAGGCGAAATGAGACGGGAGGAGAGGAGAGGAGAGGCGAAGGGTCGCGGTATCAGCCCCGGTTTGGAGGAAGAATCTCGAGGGCCTCGATGCACCCACTTTGCGGCAGGCGTCAAAAAGATTTTTTTTACTGCTGCGCGCTCGCTGGCGCCGTGTCGTGACGTGTGGCGCAAATGCAGCGGGGGGACAGGCGCTTGCAAGACAGGCACGCCAGTGGAGAGGCAGCCTGTCACTGGGGCGGGACGCGGATGCACACACTGAGATCCCCAAGGTACCTACGCCAGGGGTAGTTTACGAGTACAACACCAGCACCGACCCTGGAGGGCACCGAATGCCGGGCGGGCCTAGGTCCACTGATTCAGGTGCTACGGAGCATAGGTATGTACTCGAAGACATACGAGCAGGCCCATACGGCCCGGAGAGAGGGAGCGAGAAAATTTGCAGGCCGAATTAAACAGCCCCAGTCACCACGAGGGCCAACAGGGCAGCCATGCCGACGACGAGATCACGTTCCGACCCAGCGGGGCGGCGGCAGATGACGGTGGGCTGTGGCCTTTCTGTCGCTGTGCTGCCGGTGCCGAAGGAGACGTGGAAACCAGGACGGTAGCGTCCGCGACGACGCGGTTCGGCGATGTCAACAAGCCGCCCGAGGGTGCGTACCTATGCTTTGACGGCCGCACAAAGCCACAATGGGGAACGAGTTGCGACAGCCGACGAGCATGGGCGACTGCCAGCAGAAATGACGCTGTCGCGCTGCGCTCGATCATGCACTGTCCGCGATGCCTCAGAGGCCCGGAAATTTACTTTGCGATCCGCCGCTAGCGACAACGTACGTAATCCGCAAGGCAAGGTACGGAGGGAACCCAATAGGTGTACGGGGCCCCGTACATTGCGTACGGACATGCGACCGTGCTAACCTCGGCGGCCACTACCAAAATGCGTGAATCTCACAATGCGTAGGTACCTAGGCATAGCTGGGCGAGGGCAGCCAGTTCACGATATCTAGGTACCTACCTAGCAAAGGCAGTAGCGCCAGCAGCGCCATAGAGCCGGCGTCGGGGCAGCAACGCCACCAGGGCAACACGGCCGGATGCAACAGCAACAGCACCTCAGTTATAGTGCAGTTACGGTTGCCTAGTGGTGGCCGCCGGCGCTTAGTAGGTACCTAGGTATAGTAGAATAGTCGTACGGGGTCCCGTACGCAATAGACGTGCGCAGGACCGGCCCCGTACGGAGCACGTTCTCGTGGGGCCCGAGTACTGGCTGACGCATCGACACGCGATGCAAGGCGATCTGGCGGCGAGCGTCGTGATGCTCCCCCTCGTGCTCCGCGCCCCAAGTCCCGCCCGGTTGTTGGGTCCCGACGGCGGGCACAAGGATCACGTCTGGAGCCTGGCGAGGCGCCGCAACTGCACAAGCGGCGAGGCATTGGCCGGCGAGTTGTCGTCGTCGTCGGGAGCAGGGCATCTCTCCCGCAGCCACCGCTGACCAGCAGCCGCAAGAGGACTTGCTGGCCCTCCGCACGCCCCTCCCCCCCCCC